>JASDQU010681016.1:76247-87631 GCA_032191745.1 Picea mariana
CTTAAATGTTCAAGTACAAGATGATTCAAAATGAAAATGTCTCCTTGGTATATATAGGAGACTAGGAGGTATAATGGCCTAAAGCCGACATAATTAAAATAACATTACTAATCTAAATTACAACTAATGGCCTAAATCCGACATAAATAAAATAGCATTACTAATCTAATATGCCACAATTAAGGGGTAATGAGCCAACATTAGGTCTTAACATTTACCCATACCAATGGATATGGTCTAGGATGATCATGCACTTCTAGTCCAATATTGCTAACTAGATCATCCACTATGAGGTTGGCTTATGGATCATAATAAAATAGAGCATCCACCTTGGTATTTTCGACTTGGATCTTAATATGGAATAACTTTGTCATATTCCTCTCTTCCTCGTGTTGAAGGCTACTTAGTTTCACCTCCTTCTACATTAAAGTGCAAACAATATTCTCACCCACATCTAAGTTACTCTCTACCAAGTTGCCCAAATCCATGCCTAGCAGGTTCTTCTTCTTGGCATTCCTCTCACGGTTCTTTGGATCCAACTCTGGATGTAGCTTCCAATACTTATTTTTCGATGTGACCATCGACATTACAATGGTTATAGTGGTTGTTTGGATCCTTGCAATGATGTGTAGTAGCTTTCATTTACTTGTCTTTTCCTGTCCACCTCTTCTTCCCCTCCTTGGAATCATCTTGGTTGTATTTTATTCAAAACTACTTGGTTGAGATTTCTTATGGAACGTGTTCTCTAGGTATTGTTCTTGCACATAGGCCTCATCAATTCTCCTAGGTTTGAATAAAAACACTTGTTTGCATAGATGCCCCCCCTAGACACTCAAGGAGCATGTCTAGGTTCTTGGGAGATATACCTAGCATAATCACCATTTTCCTAAACTAGATGGTGTACTCTTGCACACTCCGCCCTTGCCTATACCTAAAGTGATGCCAACAGATCCACTAGTCCTCTACATACCCAATAGGGTAGAAATAGGACTTGAAGAGGTATTTAAACATCTCCCACTTAGTTACTAATGGATCACCCTCTAGCCTAAGTGTATCCATGTGGATTTCCACCAAGTTAGTGCATGGTCCTCTAGTTTAGTAAGGAAAATGAAAATTTATACTCCTCATCTATATTATGGACACTAAAATACACTTCTAACTATTGCGACCAATGATTCAACTTAACAATGTCAATCTCACCTCAATGTGGCTTGATGTCCAATTTCAATTACATTTTAAACAAAGGTTGTGAAGGAGTGATAGCACTGGAACTTGGTTTCTCTTTCTCATGCTCTTTTTTTTAACTCCTTTTCTTGGTATTCATTAACTCTTAGTTTCTCATTCGATCCAAATTTCGAGTTAGAGCCACTAACCTCCCCAAAAGGTCCAAATTTGTTCTCTAGAGTCTCCATGAGGAGGGCCATGTTGCAAAGAGATATTGGCGAATTGTTCTTCGAGCCTTGCAAATATCTCTTTTTCTACATCCCAATGGTTGTTATGACTAGAGTCATCCACCATGGCTAGGGTTCTATGACTTCCTTCTGAAGCCAATTCCTAGATCCTATAACTTCCCACGAAAACCCCAAAGAAAACTGATTTGATACCAATATAATATATAAACTTCCATGGATATTCCACTGTAACAATTCATCCCAACATATCTCGCAATATTATGAAATATTTTATTATGCAATTTATTTCTTTAGATCCCTGGTTTATTATTACTAGCTAAATGTTCAAATTTATGGAAATAAGTGAAATATGAAAATGAAAGAACAAGAAAATGAAGACATCAATCACATAAATGAACATAATATGTGACCCAGGAAAACCAATATGAGAGAAAACCTAGCTAGAAGGTGAGGCATATGCTCTTCTCTCCATTCTTCAATTATGAAAATGCAAATACAAAGAAAGGGACACTCACTATGGAGTTGCCTTTGAAACCGTGGCCTG
The DNA here is from genome assembly GCA_032191745.1 of Picea mariana. Lineage (NCBI taxonomy): Eukaryota > Viridiplantae > Streptophyta > Pinopsida > Pinales > Pinaceae > Picea > Picea mariana. The sequence goes on from JASDQU010681016.1 coordinate 78,204, forward strand.
ATTGTTGCTATATAATCTTCTTCCCGCTTTGTTGTGGTCTCAAATCCCACTCCTAGATGCTCTTCTCAATTATGGAACATGTATAATGCTAAAATAACGTAACCCCTCTCTTCCTAGTGGCCCAGTATTTAACATAACATGATAGTCATCTTGGGTTAGAGATTTTGCATGCCTCAATCCTCAATTAGTGTTAAGATTTTGGACCTTCTAAAATATCCTTGAAATTCCACACGTGACTAGCCCCACTTGTGTGAGTAATGGGAGTTGACATGGCATCTACTCAGTACCATGGTGATCAACAAGGCGGGTCAACTTGTGGGATGCATAACTTCCACATACAAACATTGATTAAGGGGTTTTTTGCATTGTTGGAAAGCTCTTAGTGTGTAAAAAAATGTCGAGTGAATGGGAGCCATGCTCACAAAGGTTTGACTGCAAAAAGTGCCATTTGATGCCTAAAAATGGCTTTGGAAGGTTCTGGACCCCAAATCTCCAAACCGAGACTTGCCACTAAAATGGGCCATGCAAGACAATTCGTCCAACTTTTCCACCCAAAACGTACCAAGATAGATGGTAAATTATATAATGATCCATTCTAGATCAATCATGACCTTAACAATCGATATCATTTTGAAAAAAAAACCTTAAAATCCACCCTCGAATAGAAAAGTGGTGCTAGTAGTAGCACCCCTTTTTTTCAGGGTTGACATTACAACTTGTTTGAAATTGTGGCCTTGGAAACCAGTACGATTTCAAACAAAAACCTCAAAATCAACCTCCAATCAAAACATGGCACTACAAGTAGCACCTCTTTTTTGTGTTTCATGCTTGAAATTGCAACATTTTTGAAATCATGATCTAAAAAAGCGACATTGTTGCAAAACAAATATAAAAAAGGAAAAAATTAAAAATAGACAAAAAGTGAAAGGAAAACAACCCTAAAACAAGGCCAAAAGAACACACATGGGCACAAACACATATAAATTAGCATTTAATTTTTTTGAGCAATTACAAAAATTCACTAAAATAAGTAAAAGAAAACAAATTAAAAAAAGAGCAAAGAGAGATCAATTTAAAGAAAAATAAATAAATAAACATTCAAGAAAAACTTTAGAAGACTTAATTTCAAAAATAAAAATAAATGAATAAATAAATCATTTGAAAAAAAAATGAGGGATGTTGGTGGGTTCCCCCAAACCCAACATGCCTCCTCTCCTCTTGCCACCCCAACCCATGCACCTTCTCCCTTGCTCCCTTCCCTCGTATCCTGTTACAAGTGAGCTATGGGGGTAGGGAGTAGGGGTGGGGGATGGGCAAACCTGCTGCTATAGATATGGCATGAGGGAAAGGAGTGGAGGGATATGGGTATGCACAATGACAACAAGGAATGAGGGATGTTGAGGAGAGAAGGGAAATTCCAAGAATCTCCCCCAACATCCCCTTTTTTATTTTATTTTTTCAAATGTTTATTTTGTTTATTTATTTATTTTCATTATGTATTTCAAAGGTGTTTTTTTTTTTTAATTTATATTTAATTTTTTTTCTTTAAATTTCCTTTTCTTCTTCTTCTTTTATTTTTATTTTTTAAATTTTTTATTGTCGGTAAACAACTAACTATCTTATATTACTGAAATAGAGAGATTACAACAACACTAATGTTGGTCTACCATTGGGGAAACCAGACTAGTAGTAATGAAGAAGACTATCAATCCAAACTGTTTGCTTTAAGTTTTGTATCAAAAAGAAAATAACATTAAGATAAACTATCACCTAATGACTATTTATTGTAGGATTGTGCTTTGTTGGACTATAAACAAAACTAACAAAAAATACTGAGAATGAGTCATTTAAGACATATGAGGGGGAGGAGACCCACGTGCCCCCTTTGAGCTATCCAAAACCTGAAAGGCTAACATATCGCTATGTTGGATGTCTCCTTAGTGTGATTGCATGCAGGACCTTGCTACTGGCTGGCTACTTTCTGGAGCATGTTGTGTGTCAATGTAGGCTCAAAGAATCTCGATCCGGAGCTGCATGTATTGGATTTTTTGCCACAATATCTCCTTCTCATCATCACCATTGAAAATAATGTGACCCATAAAAGTTTAATATGCCAGTATAAGTCAATGGTTATATGAAACCTTATGTCTCGGGCTCGAGAAGCTTTGGTATTTGACACCCAATCTCCAATTTCAACATCTACCTCCCAATCATGGATGAAAGCTCTCTCTTCTCTGGTCGCAACTTCAACTGAATCTAGGTGTTTCTAAATCCACAGAGGGGTGAGTATTCTTAATTTTCCATTTGCGCATAGAGCATGACTTGATGGATAAATGGCTCCAAGCTTCTAGTGCTCAAGGAGGCTGGGTCGGGAGGAATACGACTACCTCATCTATAATTCCTAGCATTGCCGTGAGACAGAGGCATGGCAGATGGATAATCCTTGAAAATTGACACGATCCTAAAATTGATAAGGAGAATTGGCAGACTACCACAAAGAGATACTCTGCCTATCTTCTCCTAATTCATCTCCCTATAATGACCCACTTTCTGAGTTTTTCTTGTGAAATAGACTAACATCGAGGCTCTTCCAATGAAATACATGATAGCTCACCGTCTCAAGTACTAGACCTCTCCTTCTTGCAAAATGGTGAGATGCATTTTCCACCCTCCATCGTAATGGTTCCCTACTATTGTACTGATTATCATAACTATGAGATAATACTTGTGCAAGGTGGAGATATTAACCCAAATCCATCCCCATCCTTCCCACAAACCACACTTCATAATTTTGTCAGGGATGGTACAGGCATTGGGTGGGAGGGCATGTCAACAACCACACAACTATTGTTAGTGGTCTTGAGGATGGTGAGAGCCTCACCCTGTTGCATCTCTTCCACCCCATCGAGGTAATGTGCATGTGTGTAGGGTTGTTTCCTATTTTGGGGGTTTTTCCATCTTTTTTTATTTCTTTTTTTTATGATTTTTTTCACAACAACATTGGTTTTTTAGGATATGGTTTAAAAAACGTTGCAATTTTAAGCCCGAGACACAAATAAAAGGTGCTACCACATTTCGATTCATAGGTTGATTTTGAATTTTTTATTTGCAATGGTACTAGTTGTCAGGCCATGATTTCAAACAAGTTGCAATGTTAACTATGAAAAAGGGGTTGCTAAAGCTATCACCATTTTTCGATTTGAGGGTCGATTTTAAGTTTTTTTTTAGGAATGGTATCCGTTGTCAAGGCATGATTTCAAAAAAGTAGTAATTTTAACACTAAAAAAAGAGAGGTGATTCCGGGAGCACCACTTTTTGATCTAGGGGTTGATTTTAAGGTTTTGTTTGCAAATTTACAAGTATTTCTTTTTTGTTTGTTAGTTTGTCTGTGACAAGTGGGACTAACTTGTGGCTAAGAAACCATGACTTAGGGGCATCTTAGCCGTCAAAATCACCCAGGGATCGCACCCGGCCTGAGCCACACTAACCCTTAACATGGATGGATTTTTTGTCCTCGCAGGTTTCGAACCTGTGACTTTAACATCATAGAGTGCCTTAACAACACACTTCATCACCGACTGTCCTACACCTCGGGGACTAAATTTACAAGTATTTAATACAATGGCAAAAAAATGTTGTAAATTTAACCCCGAAAAAAAAGGGTGATCATGGGAGCACCACTTTTCGATTCAAGAGTTGATCTTGGTGTTCTTGACCCCAAAATATGGGTATTTTGGTCTAGAGTTCTCATTTTAAGTCACAGTTCTCGTTAAGTTGGTAACTACGTTTAGCTCACGAGTTGAAAAAAGGAAACTAGCAAGCATCAAATAATAAGCTTGAGAAATGTGTTGTAGTACCTTCACACTTGCGCTAATTTAAATGCCCCATTGTCCAACTGACTACCTCAAATTTTGTCCTCTGTTGTGAATGACCAAGTGGAGCCATTGTATTTACCATATGCAAAAGGGCTCGAGTACGACCAACCTTAGATATGATCTACATTGATGCTTCCCTTGTGCATTGCTCGTTGCTACAATGTCAACCATAAGTCTCCCACAAACCCATCGCTTAAACCACCTTTTCCATATTGAATGCAGGTGCTATCATAACAAGGGTTGCATGGCAACGCAGTCTCTGCTGAGTTAGTTGAGAAATACATGTTGAACAATAAAACTTAATATAACTAAATGCAAAAGTAATGAATATTTTTTATCAAAAGATAATAATTGAGTGTTGTTTGTTATTCAAAATGTATAATGAACCATAAGTTGGATGGAACTATAATATTCATAAATATAATATAAATATAATACAAATATAATAAATATAAAAGAATAGATGTCTTCAAGTGATGTTAATCATGGAACTATGGAAAAATGTGAAGAACGAACATGTGATCATTAGGACAATAATAGGTCTGTGTATCATGACCCTGTTCAAAGTAGCAATGCCCCTCAAATAGTCCTTGTAGTGATTGTTGATGCCCTACTATTATGAAGATTTTTGGGCTATCTGGAGTTTGTGAGACCTCTTTATATTTAATTTCCAGCTTGCAGTTTGTGGGGAAACAATAGAGTTTCCTGTGCGCCTCAACTACGTCCATTATCTCCAAAAACATTTAAACTTTGATAAAACCCTAACTCCATTCCATTACAATATCACATTCATTATGTATCAACTGAAACTGTTATTTGATAAACATGACTAATACATAATAAGTTAAATTAAAAAAGAAAAAAAGAAAAAACATAAATTTAAGCTTATTCTTAATAGTGGGATCGAGAACTTTATTGTAAAATGAATATGGCATTACAATATCACATTCATTATGTATCAACTGAAAAATGTTATTTGATAAACATGACTAATACATGATAGTTAAATTAAAAAAGAAAAAAAAAAAACCATAAATTTAAGGGTATTCTTAATAGTGGGACCGAAATTTTAATGTAAAATGAATATGCATGATATTGGTAATTTAATGGTATAATAAATCAATAAATTGATTTTTATGTATTTTTTATTTATTAATTTAAAATTGAAATAATATAAATACATATCCTAAGTTAATGATATAATAAATCAATAAATTGGTTTTTATATATATTTTAATTTATTAATTTAAAATTGAAATAATATAAATATATATTATGTTACAAATTTTGAATAAATAAATAATTAAAAAAAAAAACAAATTTATATATATATATTAGAATGGCTAATAAAACAAGTTATTAGTAACTAATTTGTTTTGATCAATTTTAAATTTAAACGATCCAATTAAAATGAAAAAATATTATTTAATAAACATGATTAATATATAATAAATTAAATTTATTATAAAAAACCTTTTAAGCTTACTCTCAATGGTAGGGCCCAGAACTTAGAACCTTAAAGTCAAGATGATTAATATTGATAATTCTGGGTTTTTCTTTATGGCAGGGCTGCTCATATTAGCTTTAGAATTTATGGAATAGGTGGTTTTTGTTTTTGTTAATCATGTAAGAACTTGTTACATTAGCAGACAGTGAGTAATTATGCAAGGACTTGTTACATCAGAAGACAAATTGACTTTAATTAATTTTACTCAGAAGATTACTCAGGATTTATTAATTTTTTTTTTAATAAAATTCAAGGTAAATTGACTTTCAACCAATAATATATCCTGTAGGATGCATGTGGATCATAAATTTTGAATTTCCGGTGCGGATTGGCATTTCCAAGTTTCAAATGAAGATAGGAAACGCGGGTAACAAACCCTGCAAGAGCCAACAAAAAGATACATGCAGTAACACCAATTTAAGAAGTCTAGATTGCAAGGGCCAATAACTTGTTCTTAAGACTACAATTGAAGATGACTAAAACAGGCTTAACAACAAGTACATAGATGTTGATGCCATCTACACAGAAATAAAACTGTTAATGTTTCTTTCACTCAAGAAAATAAGGGCAACCTTGGGACTTACAAACAGTCATAATAATTATAATTTCATAGCTAATGACATACACTGAAAACATAATTGAAACAATACAATATCACATAACATATTGACCATAAAAAAATAATTCAAACAAGGAAACCCCAAAATCAAGAAAAAAACGTCGTGTCCTTAGCTCTCATAGCTTAGTCTTTATCGATGGCATCAAAGTAAGTGCCTTCAGAGTAAGCTTGGCCCTCAAATGTAACTCCATTTGAAAGGAAAAGATTGCAGGTAAGACCATTCAGAGACAAAACACAGACAAGAATATTCAAAACATGGGCTTGCGGAAAGACACTGAAATCCAAACAGAAACGCCGCCGAGACTACATCCTCGATCTGTTAAAAATGAGAAGGGGTTACACTGGTTTATGTAGCCATATTTAAAAATAACGGCAAAATCACTTCTAATATCTTTACCAATAATTCCTAGAAGTTAACTTGAAAGGAGAAATATGGATGAAGGCCGAGAGGCTAGAAATGAAAAATGGAAAATGGGATTGATGTGCCGATATTTTTCCATCTTAAAACAATAAAGGTCTGGAGAGAAGAGAGCTTACCGATGGATTCATATATAGTTCCACTCATGTATTCACCGTTGTTGCCTTGGTCCGCTTTGAGAAGGAGCTTTACTACTAGGCCACTGTGACTGTCGCATAACACATCACTCCATCGGCAACAATCGTCTCCAGTCCACGATTCAAGAACTCCATTGGGATCATCCAAGATGCCCGCTTTGAAATTTAATAATACAGCCTGGTCTTCTTCTGCACATTCTGCATTTTTCCCTATGCATGATGAGTTTAATGACAACATAAACAGTAGTAGTAACCCTGGCATTACTCATCTGCATTTCTCCATTGTATTGAGCAGGATATTGCAGAGAGTAAATCGATGCAGACCAGGGTAGTTGTGGACGTCTTAGCATCGATTGACGCGCCTTCAAGTTGCAGCTATCTCAACTGGCATTGTAACGTGAGTTTAATAGTCCACTGACGTCAATGTCAAAACAGGCATGTTTTATAATTGTAATTGAATGTCAGGAGACCAAAGGAGTGTAGTATGCTGTCAAATTGGAAAATTCATTAATTGTGTAATTAATTTTATATATTAAATGATGTGAATCCTGCAATAACACATCAAAGATATCAACCAATTAAATTTTAGAAAAATATATTTTTTTATTATTAAAAAAATACATATATTGATTTCCTATGTTACACATTGTATATAGCACACAAATTTAAAGTCAACAATAAACTAATTGAGATTCAAAGGGAAACTCATTGCTATAGTCCTAGGCCTTTGGGAGGGACTAATAATGTTTGGCATGAGGGAGTGTCAGAATTTGAACCAGGTGAAGCGTTGGAGCTCATCTCGACTTAATTTGAACCAGGTGGAGCGTTGGAGCTCATGTCGACTTAACATGTGGTCTCCACTAGCCATGTGTCTAGTGCGTTTCTCCTGCTTGTCACTCGAATCGAGGATCCACTAAGAATCTTAAAGGTAATAGAATAACATCTTTTTAGATTGGTAGTGTGGTTTGGAGTAATTTTTTAATAACCTAGTATTAATTTACTTACAAGTTGGTTATCATATGCATGTGCACTAGAGTTTGATCTTAAAACCACTACTTATCTTGCATATGAACCTCCTTGTAATTCTACAATCTTAGATGAGGGCATGCTTAGCCTTTTTTAAAACATATTATCTTTCATATGCTTTGCTTAATAAGTAGGAGAAGCCATGCTTAATATTACTTAAGCTAGGTCGGTTCATAATTAATTTGTTTCACAGTCGAACTAACTTTCTCTTAAAGTGGGATACATGTTAAAGGGGTTAATATGTTTAAGGGTTAGGTGGGATTATGGGTTAGTAGATCAATGGTTAGAGGTTATTATCAACAATGAAACTATGAATGGTGTTAATATTATATTGTTAGAATGTGTAAAATCAACTTGATCACAGTTGACTAGAAATCCAATTGATCGTCGTTGAATGAGGATTGATTGACTAAGATGGAATATTGATAAATTGACCAACCAAATGTCTGGGTACATAAAAGGAAGTTCTATCTAACCGATTCAGGTAATCCCGTGTGATCAAATTTGACTCAATCAACCCTTTTGCATGGAAGATTGGTTATGCACTCAAGTAACCTTGAACTATAGATACATCTATGTGTGAAAATATGAAGTATAATGTTCATACGATGGTAAGTTGTGTATTATTGTGTGATATAGTGTTATAATGCCATAACAATGTTTATTAACACAAGAACACTTGTTTGGATTATGTTTATTCGTCTACACTACACTCGATATTTATAACATGGTACAAGAGCCTGGGTTTTTAAGATCCTAAATTGATTTTAGTCACTATAAGTCATGTTGGAGGTTGTTACATCACATGAAGATTATGGTTGGCATTTTCACCTCTAAGAGGTTGAATATATGGATATGATCGATTTTTACCTTGAAGTTTCAAGATTTTTTAGATCAAAGTGTTGCAAGAGTAATATGGGTTCGAAGGACTATGTTGTGCTCATTGGGCACAATTATGGCATGTGGGTGTAGGACATGGAAACTTTGTCGAAAATAAATCTACCAAAACTATTGTGTCTAACCCTAAAAATCAACATGAAAAGTTCATGGTCAATGGGAAGATGGATGAGGCTACATGGATAAGGGCGAACTACATTTCAAGGGAGATTCATTTCAATATCAACGAGATTGATTTTCCAAACAACACATGGAAGGAACTAAAGAAGTTGTTTATCAAGGTTGATGAAAGTTAGGTTATGCAACTTAAAATAAAAAATATCTCTTTTGAACCCCTCTCATTTGATAAGAACGAGGACTATCTAGCTTGTGTAAACAATCTATAATCAAAGCTAGGAGAATGCATAAAATATTTCCCAAAGAAGGAAGGACAACTGATAGAATTGATTTTAATGAATAAAAAATCACCCTACGATGCCTTTTGTTGGACATCCCACACAAATTAGGCTTCAAGAAAAGAGCATGGTAAGGATTATACCTTTGAATCCTTTTTCATTTTGTTGATTAGGGAACATGAAAAATTGCTTAATGAAGGAAATCTTAGCAACAAGTAACACACTCACTTCACTAAAGGAAAAGGTGAACACACTTATATAGAAAGAGGTTGAGATGGAAATATTGAAAGAATCCATGGAGGAGACCATGATAAGCATCGTGAAGATCATGTTGATAGAAGAATGCATGGAGGTGACAATGAGTAACCATATAAGAACACCGAGAACAAAAAAACATGCCATTATTGTGGCAAACCAGGGCACTTTGAGAGGGCTCACTGGAAGAATAGTCTTGATCTTGGGGATAAGATTAAAAATCATTGAGCCAACCAATGATGATGCTGTATGTTAGCGATATATCTTGTAGCGGGGGGTAAAACGCGAGGGAGTGGGGT
>JASDQU010681016.1:87965-100671 GCA_032191745.1 Picea mariana
GCGTGCCCAGATCAACAACGCTCGGACGATCTCATCCTTCTCAGCTGCTCTGCTTCTAACTCACGTGGGCCCCCCTTTTTCTTGTCATGTCATCTTTGTACCATCCTTCCCCTTGCCATCTGTTCTTCCCCTGGCCGTGCGATGGGGGCTCGCTCCCTTTAGCCCTTCCTCATCCTCCGACGTCTGTCCACCTTCCTTCTTCTGATCCATGTGGTTTCTTCCTCCACCTCATCATCCACTCACCATCCGCCTTTTATCCCACTCACTTCCACGTCGGCCTTATCGTGCCCATCACATTCCACCTCCTACCTCCTTTCACTTATTGCCTTCCGCCGTGTGCCTTCCCTTGCCACATCTCCCGCACTTCGTCACTTCTTGTCTCACCCTCATAGTCTTGGTGCCACCACTCCCATAATGCGCCCCATCCTTCGCGCTGGCCTCCACGCCTATTCGTCAAGATGTTCAATTATTCCAAGTGGCAGTGCGAGGAGTTTTCCACGTCACAGAAGTGCCGAGTTGGCTGGGCCATCCTCAATCCCAATGAAGCAGTTATTGAAGTAGTTGGTGGTGGTTAGACATCACCTCCTCCATAATGGGAAGGCTCGATGATGAATTAAAGGCATGTCGATTCGCCTACGGAGCTATCAGGAGTTCGATTGCATCCGCTGTTGGTGCACGGTTATTCAAAGATTGCAGGTGCAGATGGTTAGAAGCCATGCAGACGCAAAGTTTAATGCAATGTCTCGGTTTTTTTGCTGTTGTTGTTTTGAGTATATGAAGGCATTTTCTCCATTTTTGTATCCATCGATGGTAGAGCAGAGCTCCTGGTTGTAAAGCTTTAATGAAGCACTACTATCTCTGGTTATGTATGAACTCTTGAGACTTCTTGCCTTATGAATGTCAGTTTCTTTCATGTCTTTGTTCAAACTGTGTTAGAGTTGCTCGGAATTGGAGAATCCAGTCGAGTTGCAACTGTTATAGGATGATGTAGAATTTGATCACTGTGACAGTCGCATTGCCTCTAATCAATCCTTGTGACTTTCCTAACACTGAACGACTTGGAATTGGAGAATCCAGTCAAGTCCCTTCTTTAGTATTTCGAAACCCTGAACCTGAGGATCTCGCTTTTAGAGTTTTTCTTCTACAAATTACCGAAAGCCTGTCGCCCGAAGTAGTTTGTTCACTCTTCTCATCAAATCTTCCACTTATTCACCTTTTAATCAACCCACTGATTGAAGTTAGATCAAGACCTCCTTTGTTTCATACATGCCGGACCCAGTCTCTGAGTTAGAGTGACATTTCCCCGAATCTTTGTCCATTTGATCACCCATAAAAAACCGCTGTGACATAAAACTGATGGGCGTTGGGCTCTGCTCCTGCTAGCAATCCAGGAGTGACTTCCGTCGCCAACATTTCTGGCGCCGCTGCCGGGGACGAAGTTGAAAATTTTCCCCGAGTTTGAACGACAACGATCAACTGATTCTGAAGGTGCATCAGATATCAGAATGATCAAGATTGTTGTTGTGCACCTGGCGACTCCATTGTGATGACTCAGCTGTGGTGAACTTGCCGTGTCCATTGTGGCTTTCAGAGGCAGACACATGCGGTCCAATCCTCACCTGCCTCTAGCTACACCCGGAGCTGATCAGGAGGTAGTTCGCGGGAAAGGAAAGGCCTCAGAAGGAGAAGCTGCCACCGAACCAGGTAATCCGCAGTCTCCTTTTGTAGAAGCTCCATTCTCTCCACCTCAGTTTCCTGGCAGACTGTCTTCTGAAGTTTCCCGTTTCCTGAATTTCGGGAGTGTTCCTGCTGAGTTTTCCCCTCCTGGCCTGGGATTGGAGGGTGAAATCCTTGTCACTCCCCTCTCCTCTGAAGCGGTACCTTGGCGTAGACCTAGGACCACAAAAGATTTCCCCACTCCTGCACAAGGAGGAGTACCTCCTGACTTGAACTCATTAGCTTTCTCCTTGAACCCGCTCTTGTTCCCCACTCCACTTCGAGGCTCATTTCCTGCAACCCCTTCGCGAACTCCTTCTCCTCCAAGTTCTCCGCCACCTAATATTCCTATGGCTGGTGCTAACCCCCCTATGACCAGAATGGAGGCTATTATAGCCGCTAGGTATGCTCCCCTTGTGTTACCTCAACCCCTCAATGCCCTCTCGACAGATGGTTACCTCAAGCAACTACCCAAGTTCACGGGTGAGGGGGACGTAACTGCAGATGAACACCTAGAGGCCTTATACAGTTTCATAGATGATAATGTCATCATGCATGCAGACGTATGGATGAGGATATTTGTCCATAGCCTCCAAGGCAAGGCTAGAAAATGGTTCAAGGCCCTGCCTCCTGGATCCATTGATGGGATCGAAGCATTAGACAATGCCTTTTTGAGACAATGGGGAGATAAAAAGGATTTCATGTATTACATGACGGAGTTTGGGTCATTGAAGAGAAAGGAAGGGGAGTCTGTCTCCGACTTCTCCAAGAGATTTAACAAAATGTACAACATAATCCCTGCTGAGATAAAGCCCTCCGAAGCCTCTGCTAAGATCACTTACTCCAGCGCTTTTGATCCTGATTTCTGCCTACTGCTGAGGGAGAGAAGAGCTGTTATGCTGGCCCTCATGCAGGATGCTGCTGTGGAGGTAGAGTCTAACATATTGGCTGTCAACTGACTCAGGAGCGTAGGTGACAGAAATACATCCAAGAACATGACTAAAGCCTCCTCATCTAGTTCCCCTCCCCTGCCCCAGCAGACAGATGAGACTGCTAGAGCAATAAAATTGCTCGCTGCCAAGATGGAAAGGTGGGAGTTAGAAAGGAAGCCCATGTACAGAAATCCTCAGAACATTGATAATAGAGGTTTCAGGAGGCCTAATAACAATGGACCACAGGCCTTCCCAAGGGATCAAAGGGAAAAGGACAGAGAGGATCAAATAATTCAAACCCCTCTCCAAAATAACCTGGTAACTCATGAGGAAGGAGAGGAGATAGACGAATTTGACCTTGAAATTCACAGTGTTGAGGAAGCTCCTCCTTTTCCCCATTTGACTCAGTCTGCATATCAAAAATCCTTGATGAACATTCAAATCCATGAGCTAGGTAAAGGAGAAAGGGCCGACCACACCTCTAACAGATATAATCTCAGATCGAGAAGGAAAGAAGGAGACCTCGACAGCTCAGACCAGCCCCTCATAGCAGAGAGGCCTACTAAAACTGCAACAGCCACAGCTAAAGAAAAGAAGACTCAGAGTGCTTCACCAGTAACCAGAGAGCCTATCACTGAGGTAAGAGAAGCTCCTAAACTCACCCCCTCCTTCAATTTTGAGCATGAGATTCAGAAGATTAGGATTCCCGTACCTCTCTCTGAGCTAGTTAAAAATGAGGACTTCAAAAGGTCCTTCTCCAAGCTGCTACAATCTGAATCCCCCCATCCCCCCTCTGACTCAGTAAACCTTCAAGATGAGAAACCAGCTGTCATCTTAGGCCCTATGGTAGAAGACAGAGATGACTCGTCCCCCCCCTTCTACACATCCCTGAACATACATGATAAAGTACTGCACAACTGCCTCATGGATTCGAGGGATTCCCATAACCTTATGCCAAAAATAGTCATGGAAGAATTGGGATTGGAGGTGACAAGGGCTTATCATGATTTATACTCTTTCGATTCAAGGAGAGTGCAGTGTTTAGGAGTCATCAAAGACCTGGTGGTTTCTCTGTTTCAACTGCCCATGAAGAGTGTAGTCATGGACATTGTGGTAGCTGATGTTCCTCCCAAGTTCGGCATGCTGTTGTCAAGGTCTTGGATTAAAAGACTTGGAGGAACGTTACAAATGGACCTCACATATGCCACTATTCCGGTCTTTGGAGGAGAGCACAGGAGGTTGTACAGAGAGGCCCAGCTAGCCTATATTGTCAGTGATGAAGCAAACCCCACTAACCACCCCATCTTTGCACTTGATACCGACTTAGGGACTAGTTTGTTACAGATCACTGGAACTCTTGAGGTCCCTTTACAGATAAGAAAGAAGCCTATTATTGATCAGCAGATACCTCCTCCAATCACCTCTGTCTGGAAGATGTTCTTCAACGGGGCTTCCTCCAGTATGGGTGCTGGCGCTGGAGTAATTTTCATATCGCCCTACCAAAAGACTATATCCCTGTCATACAAGCTGGAATTTGAAACTACCAACAATGTTGTGGAATACGAAGCTCTTGTTTTGGGTATGAGGGCTACGAAGGAATTAGGAATTGAAGAGGTGTCCGTGTTCAGAGATGCAGAATTGATAATCCAACAGGTCAAGAATGTTTATCAGGCTAAGCATCCTCGGCTCAGGAGTTACAGGAATGAGGTATGAGACCTGATTGATAATTTTTTCTCAGCTTTCAACATTACTTTTGTCCCAAGGGAAGAAAATACCTCGGCCGATTCCTTGGCCGTTTCGGCTAGTCTGTTCAAGGCCTCTCTGCCACCGAAGATCCATGGTGAGGTCGAAATAAGATACAGACCATCCATCCCAGACAATGTAAAGCACTGGGAGGTATTTGAGGATGACATTGAAATCAGAAATTTTCTTGACACCATCGATGAGTTTTCGGCACTGCACATTGATCAAGATCTCGACCGGGAGGGTGAACTTCACCCTGAAGTGTTCACAAATAAAATTGCCAATCACCAGATTATTCAGCTACCTAGCAATCACATTCCAAGGGGACTAGTCCCTTTAGAAAGGCTATTTGACAAGAATGATGTGGCAGTAAAGGGTAGTGTTTCAAGTAAAGATGTTGACATAGCCAAATGCAACATCGGCACGTAGGAGGAGCCTAAGTTTGTCAAATTATCAAGCAGCTTGACCAACGAACAGAGGGCGGAATATGCTGGGTTATTAAAAGAATTCGCTGATGTGTTTGCATGGACCTACAAAGACCTCAAAACTTATGACACATCTGTCATTGAACACAAGATTCCGCTGAAAGAAGAGGCTAAGCCATTCAGGCAGAAGCTGAGATAGATAAATCCCATGTTATTACCTATCATGGAGAAAGAAGTCAAGAAATTGTTAGATGCCCAAATCATTGTCCCCTTGAGGTATTCCGAGTGGATAGCTAATTTGGTTCCAGTAAGGAAGAAAAGTGGAGAAATCAGACTCTGTGTTGATTTCAGGAACCTGAACAAAAGCTCAAGGAAAGACAATTATCCCTTGCCCAACATGGAACACATATTACATAAGGTAATTGGTGCATCTAGGATATCCATGATTGACGGGTTTTCTGGTTATAATCAAATATTAGTCATGCTTGAGGATAGAGAAAAAACGGCCTTCACCACTCCTTGGGGCACATTCATGTATGCCAAAATGCCTTTCGGGTTGATGAACGTAGGGGCAACATTTCAGCGAGCCATGGACATAGCCTTTATCGGGGAGAAAGATAAGTTTGTGGTGATCTACCTGGATGATATAACAGTCTTCTCCAGGTCCGACAGAGAACACTGCAGCCATCTGAGGAAAGTTTTTTTGAAATGTTGGAGGTTTGGCCTATCCTTAAATCCCAGAAAATCTTTGTTTGCTATGAAAGAAGGGAAGCTATTAGGCCACATAGTATCGGAAGGAGGAGTAAGGATCGATCCTAGCAGAGTCGAGGCAATTCAAACCCTGTCGCTTCCTAGATCCAAAAAGGAAGTTCAGGCCTTCTTAGGGAAGATTAATTTCTTGAGGAGATTTGTCTCAAATTTTGCTGAGTTGGTAAAAAATATCACAGCCATGCTCAGAAAGGGAAATGAAGTAAAATGAACTGATGAACCCAGGGAATCTTTCATCCAAATAAAAAGAGCATTGATTGAGGCACCTGTTCTGATCAGTCCTGACTATTCCCAGGAGTTCTTGATTTTCTCTTTTGCCTCTTTTGATACAGTAGCAACAGTTTTGTTACAGAGAAATGAGGAAGGATGAGAACAACCCATTGCCTTCTTCAACAAGGCATTGAGATATGCAGAAACCAGGTATGAAATCATGGAAAAATAGGCTTATGCCTTAGTAAAGGCCCTCAAAGCCTTCAGGGTCTATGTCCTGCACTCAAAGGTGATAGCGTATGTTCCTTCAGCTTCTGTGAAGGACATCCTTGTACAACCTAACATGGATGGGAAAAGAGGGAAGTGGATTGCCAAGATCCTAGAATTTGATCTGGAGATTAAGCCCACCAAGTTGATAAAGGGATAAGGTTTAGCCAAGTTACTAGCTGAGTCCAACTGCAAAGCCCTGGGGATCGGCCACATCAACACCTGCTCAAAGATACAACAAACTGAGTCATCCAATAAGAATTCTTAGGGTGCCTTATCACTAACAACATGCCCCTGGTACAAGGATATCTTGTACTTTCTGTAAGAATTAAGGCATCCTGATGGAATGAAAAAAAGCCAGGCGAGAGATTTAAAGCTCAAGGCGGTCAGGTATTGCCTCATTGACCAAGCCTTGTATTGGAAAGACCCCCTAGGGGTATTATTAAGATGTCTGGACCCACAAGAGGCCCAACAGGTTATGTTCGATTTCCACAGCGGTCTTTGCGGAGGTCATTATTTCTGGAAGACCACAACCCATAAGATCCTCCGAGCTGGGTACTACTGGCCCACTTTATTCCCTGATGTTTGCAGAGAAATCAGAGCTTGCATCAAATGCCAAAAGTTCTCAGGGAAGCATCATCTCAAGTCTCTGCCATTAAAGCCTGTAGTAGTCTCAACACCTTTTCAGCAATGGGGATTGGACTTCATCGGAGAAATTCATCCTCCCTCAAGTGGCCAACACATATGGATCTTGACTACAACGGACTATTTCACCAAGTGGATAGAAGCTATCCCCACCAGGAGCACTTCTCATAAAGTAATTATCAGCTTCCTGGAGGACATTTTTGCCCGGTTTGGTTGCCCTAGCAGGATTGTCACTGACAATGCTGCCTCCTTCAGGTCTAAGCCACTGGTCTAATTCTGTGAACAATATGGGATTTCATTGATTCACTCTACTCCCTATTATCCTCAAGGAAATGGACTGGCAGAATCTTCCAATAAAAGTATGATCAAGCTCATTAAGAAGTTACTGGAAGATAATAAAAGGGCCTGGGATTCAAAGCTCAAATTTTCTCTATGGGCTGATCGGGTAACAACAAAGAAGTCCCTTGGCATCTCACCCTTCCAGCTCGTTTACGGAACAGAGGCCGTTTTCCCTACTCAGCTCGCCTTATCTGTGGAGAAATTCCTCCAGGGACTTGAAGGAGAGCCTGACAATATGGTCAGAAGGATTCATCAGATGGTGGAATTACAACAGATCAGGGAGCAGGTCATGAACAGGGTCCATGATCATCAACAGAAGATCAAACAGAACTTCGACGGAAGAGAAGGAAGAAAGGGTTTGAGCAGGGTGATCTAGTGCTCAAATGGGATGCACCCAGGCAGGATAGAGGCAAGCATGGCAAGTTTGATGCCCTCTGGTTTGGGCCTTTCAAGATCCTCGAAGTATTTTCAAACAACACTTACAAGTTGCAAGATTTGGAAGGCAAAGAAGTTTTTGGTGGCCCAGTAAATGGGCATTTCTTGAAAAAATGTTTTTCGTGAGCCGCAGTCAGCTCTTGTGTTTTTGTAAATATTGTTTTTACTATTTATGCTTAATAAAAGACTCCATAGCCCAACAACAAGGCACTGAATTTGCAAAAGCATTCTTAGAGCATCACAGGGACGACTCTACCCCCATGGAGCCAAATGTTAGCGATATTTCTTGTAGCGGGGGGTTAAAACGCGAGGGAGTGGGGTAAAAAACCCGCTTTCCCTAAGTCCAGGGTGCAAAATGCGCCTGTGCTAAGAGACGGTCAGGTCTGGACGAAAGGATTTCATGCGCCCGGATCAATGGCGCGCATCGGATTCTGGACCCCCCGCACCTTTCTACCTTTAAGCGGAGGGGGGGGGGTCCGGAATAGGGGGTGCACCTTTTCAACGATCGAGATCATTGACGCCTGGATCAATGGCGTGTGAGGCGATTCCGAACCCCCACCGCCTTTCTACCTTTAAGCGGAGGGGGGGGGGGTCCGGAATCAGGCGTGCATATTTCCTGCGGCCAAGATCAGCGCGCCCGGATCAACAACGCTCAGACGATCTCATCTTTCTCAGCTGCTTTGCTTTTAACTCACGTAGGCCCCCCTTTTTATTGTCGTGTCATCTTTGTACCATCCTTCCCCTTACCATCTGTTCTTCCCCTGGCCGTGCGATGGGGGCTCGCTCCCTTTAGCCCTTCCTCATCCTTAGACGTCTGTCCACCTTCCTTCTTCTGATCCATGTGGTTTCTTCCTCCACCTCATCATCCACTCACCATCCGTCTTTTATCTCGCTCACTTCCACTTCGGCCTTATCGTGCCCATCACATTCCACCTCCTACCTCCTTTCACTTATTGCTTTCTGCCGCGTGCCTTCCCTTGCCACATCTCCTGCACTTCGTCACTTCTTGTCTCACCCTCATAGTCTTGGCGCCACCACTCCCATAATGCGCCCCATCCTTCGCGCTGGCCTCCATGCCTATTCGTCAAGATGTTCAATTATTCCAGGTGGCAGTGCGAGGATTTTTCCATGTCACAGAAGTGCCGAGTTGGCTGGGCCATCCTCAATTCCAATGAAGCAGTTATTGAAGTAGTTGGTGGTGGTTAGACATCACCTCCGCCATAATGGGAAGGTTCGGTGACGAATTAAAGGCACGTAGATTCGCCTACGGAGTTGTCAGGAGTTTGATTGCGTCCACCGTTGGTGCACGATTATTCAGAGATTGCAGGTGCAGATGGTCAGAAGCCATGCAGACGCAAAGTTTAATGCAATGTCTCTGTTTTGTTGTTGTTGTTGTTTTGAGTATATGAAGTCGTTTTCGCCATTTTTGTATCCATCGATGGTAGAGTAGAGCTCCCGATTGTAAAGCTTTAATGAAGCACTGTTATCTCTGGTTATGTATGAACTCTTGAGACTTCTTGCCTTATGAATGTCAGTTTCTTTCATGTCTTTGTTCAAACTGTGTTAGAGCTGCTCGGAATTGGAGAATCCAGTCGAGTTGCAACTGTTATAGGATGATGTAGAATTTGATCATTGTGACAGTCGCATTGCCTCTAATCAATCCTTGTGACTTTCCTAACGCCGAACGACTTGGAATTGGAGAATCCATTCAAGTCCCTTCTTCAGTATTTCGAAACCCTGAACCTGAGGATCTCGCTTTCAGAGTTTTTCTTCTACAAATTATCGAAAGCCTGTCGCCCGAAGTAGTTTGTTCACTCTTCTCATCAAATCTTCCACTTATTCACCTTTTAATCAACCCACTGATTGAAGTTAGATCAAGACCTCCTTTGTTTCATACATGCCGGACCCATTCTCTGAGTTAGAGTGACATTTCCTCGAATCTCTGTCCATTTGATCACCCATAAAAAACCACTGTGACATAAAATTGATGGGCGTCCGGCTCTGCTCCTGCTAGCAATCCAGGAGTGACTTCCGTCGCCAACACTGTCAAGCAGATAAAGGTGACGATACTCATACATTCTATGTTAGTTCTTATCAAGTATGACATGTTCATACCTTGTAGATAAATACAAATTAATAAGCCCATGCAAAATAAGAAATGCCAACATATTCTTAAGAAAAAAAGAAAGAAAAATATCACATACATGACACACAAGAAATTTACCCTTGCCTAAACTAGGAAAACCAATAAAAGAATACTCACATCTCTTTCTCATCATATTAACAAAATAATTCATAATACAATATATAGGCACAACATCATTCAACCCTAATCCACTATGCGGTACTATAATACAATGGGTATAAAACCACGGGCTAAAGAATATCCATCATACATTTCAAAAGGAATGGAGAATGGAATTTGGTTATTCACATCATATGGCTAAGGATGCTTCTATGTTTACCACCTCGAGCAAGGTCAATGAAAGAAGATATTTGTTGCAGATGACTATGCATTGACCATTGCTAGTAGAGGTAGGGTTGATTGTGAGAATAGAGTAATTACATATGTTTACCATATACCACATCTGAGTGAAAAAATGTCATTTATGCCACAAATCACCCAGAATAGTATACAAGTTGAAAATTATCCTAACAAGTTTATTTAAAAGAAATTAACAATCAATTTGTTGCTATTGTCAAGGGTTTTTTTGACCCCAAGTATAGATTGTACGAATTTTGTGACTTTAAGGTTTCAAATAAAGAAAGTGGAGCATTCACACTTGTGGTCAAAATTGGTCACACAAGAATAAATCAACATGAAATATTAGGAAATATGAATTTTAGAAGTATGCAATTAGTGATTCAATTGAATATGGTCCATGGTGTGCCCAAAGTTTCTTCTTAAGAAGGCATATGTGAAGGATGTGTTATTGGTAAACATCACCAAGGAAATTTTGAGAAAGGGAAGTCATGGAGGGTAAAGTCTCAAATGGATATTTTGGACAATGAATTTAATACGATGGATCATCCTTCTATAACTACTATAAGGTATTTCGTTACTTTCATTGATGTTTTTTCAAGGTTTACTAGGGTATATTTCTTGAAGATGAATGATATGTTTTTTATAACTTCATGGATTTTAAGGCATTGGATGAAAAGCAATGTGGATCACCTGTGGATTATTCAAGGCCTAAAATAGAGGATAATATGTGATTCATACCTTTGAGATATACTTGTACTAGAATGGAATCTAATACCAATGAAGAGTACCATACAGTCTTGAGTAAAATGGGATTTTTGAGTAGAAAAGTGGGACTTTCACTGAGATGGCTAGATGTTTTCTTTAAGCAAAAGTAATTCCAAGTAGGTTTTGAGCAATAAGTTGTATCTTTCTCAAATTCAATTTTGAATAGGTTCACACCATGCTTGAGGCACATGTTTCAATCCATACAAGGATTTCGTCAGTCTCTACACAAGGTTCTCGTCTTGCATAAAACCTGGTGTCTTCTCCATATAGATCTCCTCATTAATATCCTCATGCAAGAACAAACTCTTCACATTCATCTAATGTAACTCCCAACTGGGAATTAAAGCAAGAGAAAGAACAATGCAAACATAATTCAACTTGGCCACATGAGTGAAAGTCTCTCTATAGTCAATTATACCTTCCCATTGATAAACACCTTTTGTTACCAATTCATCACATTCTTCCATTTTATACATGGAACCAATTCCTAAGTATTTTTATTCCACAAAGAGTTATAGTCTTCATTTGTGTTAGTCTCCCATTCGGTATTTTTGTGTGCATCTACATATGTGTTAGCCCCATATGTCTCCAACATATGCATTATAAGTGTAACATTGACTTGTTGTTTTTGTCCATAAGTTTTTCTTGAGCCAATTTCATGACCTACATCAATGCAAGAAAACTTAACGGTATTTGTTACCCACTTAGGATAATGAATCTCCCTTACAAAGGCTGGTTCTACGACACACTCACTATGAACAGATCAACCATACCATTAGTAGGTTCAATTTCATCATGAGAAGTCAAACTAGATGTTGCTTCTGGAAATGTGAACTTGAAAGTCAATTTTAGAGTCTCCAATAACTCAACTAAATCATGTTTGGGATCATCATGTGAGGAATTTGTATAGAGAGTAGCTCTTGAAACCTTGTCAAAAAATAAACATCCCATCAATTGATCACCTCCTACTTAGTTGAATCAAACATTCAATATGTTTTATATTCTTCATAATAACTAACCATGATGCATGAACGACCCTTGAGATCCAACTTGTTTTGATTGTCATATGGAATATGAGTCTAAGCTATGCTTCCAAGGAAATCCTTATATGGATTGAAACATGTGCCTTAAGCATGGTGTGAAAAGATCAATTAGTTCTTTCAATTAAATACTTTAGTAATGTGATGATTCACTTCTTAGTTTAAAGGCAAAGTTGAAGGGGACATTTGTAATGACTTACTTAGGTTTGCTTCTTATTTTTTCTCATTGTCATTCAAGTTATTCTATTGGATTATGGTATCTTCATATCTTAGACTAAATATACACTTGATATTCCAAAGATTTTTAAAATGGAGCATTGCAACCCATGCTCTAATCTATACTAGTTAAAGTAAAATTAACTCAAGAGTGTGAATTTCCAAAGGTAATGTTATTACGTACAAGAAACATGTTGGGAGTCATATTTAATTTACTAATAGTCAACCTCATATTGTTTTGTTGTAAGCTTGGTCTCCAAGTTCCTTTAGGATCTTGAGAAGAGACATCTAAAGGAAACAAAGTGGATTATATGGTACGTGAAAGGTACATATAAGTTTAGTACCAAGTATTTCACAAAACATACAAATCAAATAGTCAGTTATACATATTCTAATTGGGATGGTGTTGTGGATCGATGGAAGTTGACTTAGGGGTATATGTTTCACCTTGGATCTAGTATGATTATTTCATTGTAAAAAAACAAGTTGTTTCCTTATCCACCATTGAATTTGAATACATGGGAGCAAGGAATACAAGAAAAAAGGTAATGTGGATTCACAACATGATGGGTGAACTTGGATTTTATTACACATAATCAACTAGAGTATATTGTGAAAATTAGATTGTAATAAAGTGTCTCGTAATCATGTTGCACATAGAAAAGTGAAGTGCGTTGAGATTCATGTGCACAATCTCAGGATGTTGACAATGGGAAGGAG
>JASDQU010681017.1:14810-32597 GCA_032191745.1 Picea mariana
CCTACCTCACCTCTCTCTTCCACCTATATCCCACCCTTTCTCTCTCACCTCATTATTAGTCTCAACCTCACACTCTCTATCCCCCTTTCTCTCTAGATTTCCCCTCTTTGTCTCCCTTTTTTATCCCCCCCTTCCTCCCACTCTCTCTACCCCCCCTTTTATGTATCCCTCTCTTTTTCTCTTCCTCTCACTATGCCTCTCTCTATCCCACCTCTCTATTTTCCTCTCCTTCCCTCTCACACTTTGTCTCTACCCCTCCTCTTTGTCTTTCTCTATCCCAAACCCTCTCCCACACTCTAACACACGCACTCTCTACCTCCCCTCTTTGTATACTTCTCTCTCACTCCCACACTCTAACACACTCACTATGTACCGCCTCTCTTTGTACACTTCTCTCTCACTCCCACACTCTAACACACTCACTCTCTACCTCCCCTCTTTTCTTTCCTCTCTCTCCCTCCCACACTCTCGCACACACAGTTTATATCTGTCCTCTATGCCTTCCTCTATCTACCTCCCCTCTTTGTCTACCTCTCTCTACCTCCCACACTCTCGCAAACACACTTTCTATCCTGCCTCTCTCTCTCTCTCTCTCTCTCCCTCCAACACTCTCTATCCTTCCTCTATGTCTCCCTTTGTCTCCCTTTCACACTCTAACATACTCACTCTCTACCTCCCCTCTTTGTCTACCTTTCATCAATAATTTAATTTATACATATAATAATATATTACTAATGTATTGATACTTTAATAATGTATCACTATTGTCATTAACGTAAATGTAAAACTACTTTATTAATGTATTACTTTATTAATGTATTAATGTATTAATTATTTAATAGATTGCGTTATTAATGTATCAATTATTAACATTAATAAGTTACATTATACATTAATGTAAATTAATACTTTAATCTATACATTGTATTAGTGTAATAATGTATTATTTTATTAGTGTATGTATACTTTATTAATGTTTTAATGTATACATACTTTAGTAATGTATTATTGTATTAATTAATCAATACATCAATAATGTATTATTAAAGTAACTTAAATAATACTTTACTTTAATGTATTACTTAAATGTTATTAATAATTTTACATTTTTTTGTAAGCTCGATATCTATTCTATTAAAATCAAATGGAGTAAAGTATAGTCAATAAAAATCATCAGCGTGGACAATGTTGTTCCTACCCTTAGTGGGAAACTAGGCGTGTAATTCTTCCTGCCTTTAATGGGAAACCAGACATACCAAAAAACTAAGTTTTTGTTATTTGTGTGTCTTGTACTGGAAACCAGAGAAGTGTTCAAGTATTTAAATAAACAAGAAAATCCCTGAGAAGTGGTGCCAAGGCCTAAATATCAAGGATGGGTCTCATCCATGGGATTTTTTCAATGATTGGACAACCACCAATGTCATTGCCACTGTTACCGGTCAAGATGGAACTGTCCGTGGATGGGTATTTGACCAGGAGGCTGACTTTTTTTATGTCAGCAACCTTCAGTGAGTTATGCATGCCTAGGGTGTTCGACGTACTTTTCATGCCTCGAGTTGTTGTTGTTGTCGTGTTTCATGTGGTTGGAGTTGTTGTTGTCGTCATGCTACGCATTCCTAGAGTTGTCGACATGTCACTTGTGCCTTGAGGTGTCACCTTAGCATTGATGCTAGGTGTCTCGAGAGGCATCAAGGAGGTGGGAGGGGCCTCATTCGAAAGAGGATGAGTGCTGGGAGAGGTAGGAGTAGAGGGGGGGCGAGATATGAGGGAGTGGGGTGCATGAGGTGAGATGGAAGGGTTGGGAACAAAGACACCAGGAAGGCTAAGGAGGGAATGCGTGAGTAAATTATTGACTATCAAGTAGTTGTGTCAGTTCCTAGAGGTTTGATGATATGTTGGGACGGAGCCAAAGACCTCTTCTTCCCAGTCATCAAGCAATTGTCGCAGGGAACCCGAAACAGAGTGATCGAAACCAACCCGGTTAGTAGGAAGGGCGGGTCACGAGATGAGGGGGAGCGTCTACCATGGCCACTCTATCCCAGGGTGGGGGTGGTGCACCGATGAGGAGGCATGGAGGAGAAACTTGGAGGGAAAGGTGCAAAGTCCATCCTCCACCAAGATCTGAGCACAAAGGGGCAACGACGTCGAATCACAAAGGGCTTGTCTGCAAGGGAGGTAAGGTGAGAGTGAGGGGAATCAATGCGGGCGACTAGAGGAAGAGCGCGAGGGAATGGGGGGTCACATTCGAAGCCATTACGATTTCCATACTGTTGGAGTGTGGGCGTTGCATAAGCTTGCAGAGAGCATGTGGGTGAGGGGTAGGGGCCATGGGTGTAGTGAATGTTGGGTGCCTCATGGGGGAGGGTAATTAAGGAGCATGAAGGGGGGTGAGGTGGCACGTGTCCTGTCATCACGACGTGTGCCAGGAGCGTGGGGGTGGGCGTGGTAACATGCATCCATGGATTAATAATTTTACATTATTAATAATATATTATTACATTTAATAATATACTAAGTATAATATATATAATATACATTTATATAATGTATTAAAATATTTATACATTTGAAAATATATTATTAATGTATTAATACTTTAATAATGTATCACTAAGGTCATTAAGGTAAATGTACAACTACATTACTAATGTATTTCTTTATTAATGTGTTAATGTATTAAATGTATTACTTAATTAATACATTACATTATTAATGTATGAGTTATTAATATTAATAAATTACATTATACATTAAAATCTAAATTAATACTTTAATGTATACAGTACATTAGTCTAATAATGTATTATTTTATTTTTGTATTTATAATTTATTAATGTTTTGATGTATACACACTTTAGTAATGTATTGTTGTATTAATTTATTAATACATCACAATATACATTAATACTTTAGTGTATTAATACTTTAATAATGTTTTTATTAATGCTTTTAATGTATTAAATGTATTTAATGGTGATGATTAGTATATTCTTGTTGTTCTCATAGTCTATTTGTATTAGCTTATTCATTTCCTATTTGATGGGTTTGATATCCATTTATTTTTTCTAAATGACTGAGGGTCAAATTATTAGTTAGTTTTTCTATTTCTTGAATTCTAACCTCCATCATGTGAAATCGACTCTTGACCCTTAACAATTTATAATCTATCTTAGCTTGAAATGTATCTTCTAATAGTATAATTTTTTTATCAAGTATTGCATAAAAATACTGGGATTGATTTAGTTTTGATAACTATCCCGACCTTGCAAAATTACATCAGTACATTTGGGAGATAGACACCATGCACTCAACATGGCCCACAAACAATGTAAGAAGCAACACAACTTGGAGCTAGATGCACATGATGAGACTCACATTCATTATCAATAGGAGTTGTAGGCCCATCAAGCACTCAAGTTACTGCACGATGAATAAGTATCTACACATGCTGATAGAAAAACCTTGCATGAAGCAACAATTACTTCCCACAAGGAGGTCCACAACGTAGTGAGCGAAATTTACGCATATTTTCCTAGAGAAATGGAAGAGATCTTGGACATATTTGTGCTTGATAAGCTTTGAGTAGTTAAAGAGCATGTTACCATCTTAGAATCACAAAACCTCAAGCTTATGGAAAAAATCAAACAACCCACCCTAGACAAACCAGAGTTAAAACAAAAGATATTGGTCATAGAAGAGGCGTTGGCCAAGGGGGAGGAACACATCACCAACTTTTCCAGTCTGGTCGAATACAATGTTACCCTCTGGAACCACCTATAGAATGCTCTAGAAACGTGAGACATTAATAACTAGATTCACACAACTTAGGATGAAGTCATGCAACAAAAGAAGGAACTATCCTCCTTACCCCAGGTCAACATATAACGTAAATGACATCCTCCATTGTCGATAAACTACATCATATTAAAATCGCTCGTGCCAAATAAAAAAGCATTCCTGACATTTCATTAGAAGTAGTGGGAAAAGAAGAGCAACACTACACTAAGATGGCAGTGGAACATGCCTTAGCAACCCCTATAATAGAAAAGATTGAATAGCTCAATCTTATGTCTGTAGAGGTAAAACATACCAATGAAAAATACGTTTGTTAGCTCGCACACAAACTCCAAGAGACATTTGACGAGGTTGATAGGGATTTCAAGTAGTTCCTTGAGGAAGTCATGGTAGTTGTTCCATCAACCTCTTCTCTCAAGCCATGCACAACTTCCTTGGCTTGAGGATGAGCCAACTAATAGTGTTGGGGCTCTGTTGGCAGCCAAGGTTTTGGGTTGGTTTTACACATGTCACAAACCAATAGTTTGCATGCCTACAAATATACACTACATGACGTAAGGAGGATCAACAATTGCACCAACCAAAGTAAGATTGTGAGCGCCAACCCATTTTTGTACTGCACATAAAGGATATAGAAGACATCACATGCAAACCAAAAAATAGAATATCTTTGAGAAAATTATTGGATGATGAATAAGAACAACCCGAGGAATCATGGGAAGGATTATGGATGAGTTGGAAAGTTAGTTAGGATTTCCATGCTCCAAGGAGGATACATGGGAGCCATGTCAAAATAAGAAGCATGTGAATTTGGCACTCACTGAAGAGAGTGGAGCAGAGAAGAAAGCGATAGAGAGCTAAAGAAAAGGGGGAAGTCATAGTTGAGTGTAGGAGAGTTGGAGAAGAGTCCAATTTTTAGTGGAGTTTTGGGTCCAATTCTATATTAGTTTTGGAGGATTCTTGTGTGAGTGTTGTGAAAAGTTTGTAATAGAGTTAGATTGGTGTGGAAATGGAGAGAGATTACAAAGGAATGTAATGACTATTGAATGAACCAGAATGCATAAGGGCAATTCTATGTGTTGTGAGTTTGTTTCTGTATGTATTTTGAAAGCTAATGAATATAATTCAAAGTTTTATCTCTTTG
Organism: Picea mariana; assembly: GCA_032191745.1. Lineage (NCBI taxonomy): Eukaryota > Viridiplantae > Streptophyta > Pinopsida > Pinales > Pinaceae > Picea > Picea mariana. Next base: position 19,750 of record JASDQU010681017.1, read on the forward strand.
TCATATGTTATGTGCATTTTAAGTTGAATTTATGTGTGTCTTAATGGTTAATGCTTAACACTTTGTGTTTCATTATACCTTGTATAGACTATCCCTTCACCCTTAATAGAAGATTAAATGGACCGTGTCATTTTCGTGGCATATCAAGTGAGACCTTCTGCGGTCCTCAACCAAAGATTGAATATGTCGTAACCTTGGAATTTTGTTGGTTAAATTTTGACAAACCCTATGTCTTCAACCCCCTAGTTATAGGAGAGGAATGTAGTCCAAAATTCCTATTATTTTTAAACTACCCATTTTTTGTGGAAGCCAAATACTTAAGCAATGTTCGTTTGCATGCTTGTTAGTTATTTTGTTTAATTCATAAGATTCCCAACACATATTGAATCATTGGGAGTTTCACCCACGATAATCCTTAGGATTTCTAGTTGTTGGAATTGTGTTAACCTACAACACTATTACTACTAGTAGATTTGATAGTTGGTTTTTCTATTGGAAGCCAAATACAAAGGCGATGTTTGCATGCTTATCAATTCTTTATTCTTTTAATTAATTCCTAAGATTCCTAATAAGTTATGAATGTGTCTATTCTTTTAATTATGCAATTGAACTTTGTATTCTTGTGGCATTATGCAATTGGACTTTGTATTCTTGTGGCATTAAGGAGTACCTTATAGAGCATCTCTTCTGATTCACAATAAATATCTCATCAGTTAGCTGTTGCACGGAATACATATATACCACTTACAACATATACATATATCTCAACAGTTGGCTTTGCACGGAATACATATATACCACTTACAACATATGTTGAAGGTTTTGCCACATGGTTGGTGTTGCACGGAATATATATAATACTCACAACAAATATATCTCAACAGTTGGCGTCGCATGGAATATATATATAATACGGACAGATACCCGCTCTTCAAGACGGACACCTCACGTTATTCGGTAATGCGTTCTTCGATAATACAATGCGAATGTGTGGCATTACCTTATTCTTATTATTATTATTTTAAATTTTAAATTTTTATTTAACCAGGTCGACATTAACATTTTTTAGATCTGAAATTTATTTGAAATTTTTATTTAATATTATTATACACACAGTTAACTATACCAACATTAACGTTTTTTTCATACATTATTATTATATAAATCGTTATTATATAAATCATTATTATATAAATCATTTTTTTCATACATTATTACATAAAAAATCGTTATTATATAAATCATTTTTTTCCTACATTAATTTTTTTAATAAAAAAGTTCTTTATCATATAAATTGAGATACCCGCTCTTCAAGAAAAAGACCTCACGTTATTCGGTAATGCGAATGTGTAGCTTTACCTTATTATCGATATATTATTTTATTATTAATAGGAAATTCATTTTAAATTTAAATTAAATTTTATTTTATTTTTTAAAATTTAGATCTGAAATTTATTTTAGATTTTTATTTTTTTTATTTAATATTATTATTCACAAAAATAACATTTAAATTTTTATTTAATATTATTATTCACACAAATAACTATACCAACATTAACATTTTTTACTAAATTGTAGAATATACATTATTTTCCTTTTTATATAAATCATAATCATATTCATATTCCATACTCAACCATTAAATATGTAACAAACTTGGCTCTTATAATTTTAAAAATGAGAGAAGTTATAGTAGATTTATCTTAATTTTATTGAAAAAATGAACTTTATTTTCGTTTGGAGAAGTTACCGTAAATTTATATTAATTTTATTGAAAAATGAACTTCATTTTCATATGGAGAAGTTATCGTAGATTTATATTAATTTTATTGAAAAATGATCTTTGACGAAGCTATGGTAAATTTATATTAATTTTATTGAAAGATGATCTTTATTTTACGCAGTTTATAGTTATTTTTTATAATTATATATCAAAGTTATAATTAAAATAAATAAGATATTCTGGAGTTGGATTTAAAAATCTATACATGCCGGTATATATATTTCTCCTCGCAGCTTCATTACAGATAAAGTACGTGGTTACTTATAAAGTAACTTTTTCAACCAACTTTGAGACCCGAAACTAGCCCTTTGGATCTGGAGAGGGCTCTCTTATAAATGGCGCGGTCTCCGCGAAGGATATGGCTTTGCGAACAGTGACTAGATTTAACACCGATAATAAAATGTTTATGGTTATATTGGCACATAAAAGTAAAACTCGGGCTATGGGGTTGGTCTGAGGAAGAGACGGAACAAATGACTTAGTGACTGGATTCGAGAGGGAAAGGCTAGGCGAGTAACAACCTTCAGTGTAAACTGTAAAGTGTGGCAGGAGAAAAACACGAGAAGCAACTCAAGAGTGCCGCTATGGACGAGTTCAGAGTTAGCTTGAGAGGCAAACATTTTGTCTAAGTGGCGCGAACAAGGGGTGCAGTACAACGAATCCGCAAGTTCGAAAATTCGTTCTGAAATAGACAATATGAGATATGAAATAAAAGATAACAGGAAGCACATACGCAGAGAAAGATACACAATACATCCAACTATCACAACTAGAATCTTTTCATCAAATCACAGGACCTTTGCATTAAAATTCGGTCAAGACTCAGACTTCATACAATAGCATTTGTTTCTCAAAATTGCCAACCAACCCGGCTTACATTGAAAAGATGAAATATATAAGCAAGGGTGTCGCTTGGGCTGCCCTGCTTTCTAACTGTTAAAACTATACTAGGGAAAACCGCGCCACATTCCCAGAAACTCTTCGCATGACACTATCTAAAAATAGGCAACAATCATTTATGTCTACTAACAACCACCTTGAGGCTCACCACGAGGTCTGACCATCGGCTAGGATCCGACGTAGGAAAAATGTGTCATTGTATCTCTTGATCGGACATCCCAACGAACATGTGTCTGTCCAAAACTTGTTGTTTGCAACATTGGTTTCACCTTCCAATATGTGCCTATTAGTTGAAGAGTTGTGCACAACAAACAACTGTTCGATTCTCATGACCGTTATCCTAATGGTGAGATGCTTCAGACAATGTGTATCACTCAAAACTGTTGTGAAAAAGAATGTCCCGCGCTCTCCAGGATGCTCCGTGTGCTTTTCCTCTGCCATCCTTTATGCTTCTTGCAGTTGGATAATAACATTCTGAGCCTCTTTAAGATGCCTATTCAACCACACTACATTCCCTCCATGACTCTGTACAGCTGATGCCTTCGTGGTTTTTGTCGCTAGCTGTCGTTTTAATTCCCTGTTCTCTTGATAAAGCTTGGCAATAGCCAGATTTTCTTGCTTCAGATGCTGAGATGGCATTTCCTCATTAGTTCCTCTGGCTCCTGCCTTACTTGTTCTGATCCTGCATTTCCGGCTCAAATATCTGGCAAGCTCTAGTTGGGTGATGCACCTAAGTAGTCCTTCATCTGCCGATCCGCTACGTGGTCCTTCCAAAATTTTGTGATCTCCTCGCTCTTTCTCTATCGGCCCCTCCTCTGAGGCAACTGTTGTTCGTAGGATGAGGCTCCTACCATCTCCATCTTCTGAATGGATTTTTCTATTTCAACTGTCTCACATCTTAAACTGATCTCTTCTATAGGTGCAAGAATGGTTTCCTCTACATCTTTGGGAAAGGTTGTTGCAGGCGCGAAAGAATCCCAATCTCTTTGAGGTTTGGACCTTGTAGTTTTGTCGCTCCGCACACCCTTTCCTGTACTATAAGGAGTCGCCATGGGGCGACCAAGGTATACCCCACGCGCAAATTTGAACAAACGTATCGGGGAGCAGTTCAGAAACAATTTAACTAGCAAAGGAAAAACTACGAAAAATAACTTGAACCAGGTTCTACGACTGGAGATCACGCTAAGCATCTAAGATTTATAGAGAATCGACTGAGAGAGGAAAACATGCTGCAAATCAATGAATTTATGGTGAAGAGATGTTTCAAGTCGGCCTTCAGGTTGTTCAAGGAAAATCTTGACGTGTGGAGTGCAGGTGACACGGGTTGTTGTGCATGGATAATACAAACGCTGCAATTCTTCATTCCTTCGTCCCTCATGATGAACTGATAATAACTATGGCACTTGCCAACGTGACCTTATATTAACCATTTGACTCGACAGGGGTACGTAGAACTGGATTTTAATGATATTCGACCTTTTGGGAAAAGACATGCTCATACTACGTATACAGTTTCCGACTCTGATACCCTTTCCCATTTCCAAGGGTTAACCAACCATTTGTTGACTTTACCCTCACGGTTCTACGTACCCGATTTCACATGTTTGGCCGCATGGATCGTGACCTGACTCAAAATCGACTCTAAATGGAAAGAAAAGTGGTGGTGCTAATAGAAATGATAGAATCCTCTAATACATTTGATGAAGTTTTGGGAATCTTGAGTTATCTATTTTTCTTGTCTACCATTGAGTTTCATTTTTGCCGAGACAAATTGAGAGAAAAATCTTGTATTTTCGTTTTTACTGTTAGGTGAGGGTTGAGAGAGAGAATGTGCACCAAAGGAACTAGTGCGCAGCTCTTACTGTGCTAAGCATATAAGAAGGACACCCCTTCAATTAGTTGGTGGACAACCTAGAGAATAGACCAGGCGTCTACCTTGATAAAGATCATTTTCTTTCTTCCTTTATTGCGCCCATATTCCAATTCACCTTGTATATTGAGTGCATCCCTCATTCATATCTTTCATTCTTCCTTTATTGCGCCCATATTCCAATTTTCCTTGTATACTGAGCGCATCCCTCATTCAAATCTATTAGAGAGTGCACTTAGAGAAAAACATGCCTCCATTGTACAAGACGTCCTCTCACATTTAGATCAATTGGTATCAAAGCAAGTTCTGTCCTTGGGACTAGAACTTTATCCACTAGATTCAATTTATTTTTTTTGCGTCTTCATTCTTCTTCTCATGTTTTTCCTAAGAGTGTTACTTGCACCCTTCTCAGGGTTACTCTCACACCCTCCTCAAGGTCTATTCAATGTTGTTGACCATGCCTCCTCGACGAGAAGCCTCCAGTGAGGAATCCAATGCAACCACTTCAAGTACAGTGGAATACTTAGCGCTGGCTCTCCAAGAATTGATTCGAATCCAACAACGAAGACCTCCAGTGACCATGCAGTTGGACACCCTCTTTCAATTACCCACGTTAGCCAGCCAAATGAATGGAGAGACGATCGATTTTTGGATCCATAGCCTCTCCACTTATTTCAATACCTCGCCTAAGATGGAAGAAGCCACCAAATTACAAATCATCAGTCTTCAACTCGATTGAATCACCCAAAATTGGTGGGACACACACTTGGACAACAAAAAATTGATTGTCGAGCTCGATACTCTGTCGTCCCCAAAAAATGGTCACATTACTTCATGGGATACGTTATGTTGGGCATTGAGAGAATTCTTCTACCCTCTAGGCTACCTTCATAATTTACTTGCAAAGTGGTTACAACTCTGTCAGTTTTCCAATCAGTCGGTTCAAGTCCACATCAATTTCTCCTACAAGATGTGCATCTAGCTACATGTCAGCAAACCTAATGAGGTATTAATAATTAATTTCAATTCTGGTTTATTGTTACCTCTCCGGCAAGAGGTACATCTTTTTGACAACACTTCTCTGGACAAGGCTTTCTTACGAGCGTTGGCCATAGAAAGAAAGGTGGATCCTCACACTCGATATGCTCCAAATCGAACCCAAACTGATAACCCACCTCTTTCTCATTCTCAACCTTATCCTTCTTCCTCATTGGTGACCATGAATGTAGTTTGGTGTAATTTTCACCAGACCAACTCCCATAACTCTGTCGATTGTCGAGCCATTAAAAATAGCCACCCCATCAAACCTTGTTTGCAGAGGCCACACCCACTGAGTTTCCGGAGCAACCAGAAGTCATATCTCTCACCAATCCCACTGAATCTGACCGATCGCTCATTCTCATGATTACGCCAGAACCAAGTCGCCATAACGTTCCCCTATTCACTCACAATTTCCAAATTAAAAATGAACTCGCCACTCTCATTCTGGACAATGGCAGTCAAAATAATTTGATATCAAAAGAATTAGTCCAACATTTGCAACTCCCCACCACCCCACACCCCGATCCATATCAGCTTGGTTGGGTACAGAAGGGCGGTCCTCGCATTACTATTGCTCGGTGTTGCGTCGTCACATTCACCATTGGTCCTTTTCGTGACATTATGTGTTGCGATGTGTCACCATTAGATTGTGTTGATCTCCTTCTCAGTATTCCTTACCAACAAGACCGACAAGCGGTGTATCACGCCAAGACTCATCAGTACCGCCTTAAACAGGTGGGCCACACCTATGTACTTGCTTCATCGTCTATCACTTCACCACCGACACGAACCGATACCATATCTATGTTTGAACCACCATTTTTAGCTCGAGAACCTCAATAATCTGACACCTCCCATAATACTCCCTCTACTCCCTGAATTTGCCAATGTCTCGTAGTATCCCTCCAAGCTCCCACCCTCTCAGGTACTTGCTCCATCCATTGATCTCATTTATGATGCATCATTACCCAATGCTCCATCATCTCGCCCGATTACCCAAGACACTATTGAACGTCCTCTAGTTACCACTTACCATTCCTAATTCCTTCGCCCCTCATGATGAACTGATAATAACTATGGCACTTGCCGACCTGACCTTATATTAACCATTTGAATCGATAGGGGTACGTAGAACTAGCTTTTAATGATATTCGACCTTTTGGGAAAAGACATGCTCATACTGCATATACAGTTTCTGACTCTGACACCCTTTCCCATTTCCAAGGGTTAACCGACCATTTGCTGACTTCACTCTCACGGTTCTACGTACCCGATTTCACATGTTTGGGCGCATGGATTGTGACCTGACTCAAAATGGACTCTAAATGGAAAGAAAAGTGATGGTGCTAATAGAAAGGATAGAATCCTCTAATACATTTGATGAAGTTTTGGGAATCTTGAGTTATCTATTTTTCTTGTCTACCAATGAGTTTCATTTTTGCCGAGACAAATTGAGAGAAAAATCTTGTATTTTCGTTTTTACTGTTAGGTGAGGGTTGAGAGAGAGAATGTGCACCAAAGGAACTAGTGTGCATCTCTTATTGTGCTAAGCGTATAACAAAGACACACCTTCAATTCATTGGTGGACAACCTAGAGAATAGACCAGGTGTCTACCTTGAGCAAGAGCATTTTCTTTCTTCCTTTATTGCACCCGTATTCCAATTCACCTTGTATATTGAGTGCATCCCTCATTCATATCTTTCTTTCTTCCTTTGTTGCACCCATATTCCAATTTTCCTTGTATATTGAGTGCATCCCTCATTCATATCTATCAGAGTGTGCACTCAAAGAAAAACGTGCCTCCATTGTATAAGACGTCCTCTCACATTTAGATCAATTGGTATCAAAGCAAGTTCTATACTTGGGACCATAACTTCATCCACCAGATTCAAATTTTTTTTTTTGGGTCTTCATTCTTCTTCTCATGTTTTTCCTAAGAGTGTTACTTGTACCCTTCTCAGGGTTACTCTCACACCCTCCTCAAGGTCTATTCAATGTTTTTGACCATGCCTCCTCGACGAGAAGCCTCCAGTGAGGAATCCAATGCAACCACATCAAGTACAGTGGAATACTTGGCGTTGGCTCTCCAAGAATTGATTCGAATCCAACAACGAAGACCTCCAGCGACCATGCAGTTGGACACCCTCTTTCAATTACCCAAGTTAGCCAGCCAAATGAATGGAGAGACAGTCAATTTTTGGATCCATAGCCTCTCCACTTATTTCAAGACCTCGCCTAAGATGGAAGAGGCCACCAAATTGAAAATCGCCAGTCTTCAACTCGATTGAATCACCCAAAATTGGTGGGACACACACTTGGACAACACAAAATTGATCGTCGAGCTCGATACTCTATCATCCACGACAAATGGTCGCATTAATTCATGGGATACGTTCTATCGAGCATTGAGAGAATGCTTCTACCCTCTAGGCTACCTTCATAATTTACTCGCAAAGTGGTTACAACTATGTCAGTTTTCCAATCAGTCGGTTCAAGTCCACATCAATGTCTCCTACAAGATGCGCATCTAGCTACATGTCAGTAAACTGGATGAGGTATTAATAATTAATTTCAATTATGGTTTATTGTTACCTCTCCGGCAAGAGGTACATCTTTTTGACAACACTTCTCTGGACAAGGCTTTCTTATGGGCCTTGGCCGTAGAAAGAAAGGTGGCTCCTCATATTCGATATCCTACAAATCGAACCCAAACTGATAACTCACCTCCTTCTCATTCTCAATCTTATCCTTCTTCCTCATTGGTGACCAAGAATGTAGTTTGGTGTAATTTTCACAAGACCAACTCTCATAACTCTGTCGACTGTCGAGCCATTAAAAATAGCCACCCCATCAAACCTTGTTTGTAGAGGCCACACCCACTGAGTTTCCTGAGCAACCAGAAGTCATCTCTCTCACCAACCCCACTGAATTTGACCGATCATTCATTCTCATGATTACGCCAAAACTAGGTCGCCATAACGTTCCCCTATTCACTCACAATTTCCAAATTAAAAATGAACTCCCCACTCTCATTCTGGACAAAGGCAGTCAAAATAATCTGATATCAAAAGAATTATTCCAACATTTGCAACTCCCCACCACCCCAAACCCTGATCCATATCATCTTGGTTGGGTATAGAAGGGTGGTCCTCGCATTACTATTGCTCGGTGCTGCATCGTCACGTTCACCATTGGTCCTTTTCGTGATACTGTGAGCTGCGATGTGTCACCATTAGATTGTGTTGATCTCCTTCTCAGTATTCCTTACCAACAAGACCGACAAGCGGTGTATCACGCCCAAACTCATCAGTACCGCCTTAAATAGGCGGGGCACACCTATGTACTTACTTCATCGTCTATTACTTCACCACTGACACGAACTGATACCATATCTACTCACCATTTTATAAATACCAATGATGTCTCTCTGTGTTTGAACCACCATGTTTAGCTCAAGAACCTCAATAATTCGACACCTCCCATAATACTCCCTCTACTCCCCGAATTTGCCAATGTCTCGTAGTATCCATTCAGGCTCCCACCCTCTCAGGCCCTTGCTCCATCCATTGATCTCATTTATGATGCATCATTACCCAATGCTCCATCATCTCGCCCGATTACCCAAGACACTATTGAATGTCCTCTATTTACCTCTTACCATTCCTACACCCAAGCAACAATTAAATATCACTATCCCTTACCCCAAATTGCCTCTCAATTTTCTCTTAGAGTGATGTGTAAACAGGGAGGTCACTCGATGACTTACCACTCCGAGAGCCTGTCCACAACCAAATTTAATTACCGCCATTATGCCAAATAATTCCACCTCCTATTGTTGGATTTGCAGAAGTGGCACCCTTACAATAGAGCCACACATTCTTCCATAGACTTCTTACCTTTTGAGTTTTTTCTTGAATTTCAGTATCGAGCGCCCATAGATAAGCCTTTAATTTTGACTATGTTGGGCTCAACACATCAACATCAAGAACAACATGCTGACCATAGTGGTGCTCATAATTTATCACATAAGCACACTCCAGTCACAACTTCCTTACAAGTAAAACTGATCGTTCCAAGCAACATCGTGTTTCATACCTGGTTGATCAATAGTGCCAAACTCCATAGATAGGACAAGTGGATGACAGTCGTGCCAGTGCAGCAAAAGTTCCCTCAGTTGGTGGTGGAAGCAGGGACACTTCTGGATATAAACAGGGAGGAATTGGACCAATAAGGAAGGACGCCAACCTTCCTTAGGAATCATACAACAGAGTACAAGTCATCTGCAACAAGAAAGGCAAGAAGCAGAAGTAATGCTCTGATAGTTTTCTTATTGTTGTCAACATCTGCCAGTCTCTTATTGTAATAAATCATTCTCCAGTATAAGTAAATAATGGTGATGTCTATTTTAGTGAATAGTTAGTTGTGTCAATAAACGTTGTGGGAAATTTCTCTTTCGAACCTGATTGCACAGAAAAATGCAGAAGAATAAAGAGGCATTTACCATTTGTAGAAGATCGCCTTGATTTTTAAAGAAGGGATACAATCCTCTAATACATTTGATGAAGTTTTGGGAATCCTAAGTTATCTATTTTTCTTGTGTACCATTGAGTTTCATTTTTGTTGAGACGAATTGAGAGAACAATCTTGTATTTTTCATTTTTACTATTAGGTGAGGGTTGAGAGAGAGAATGTGCATCAAAGGAATGGGTGTGCATCTCTTATTGTGCTAAGTGTATAAGAAAGATGCCCCTTCAATGCATTGGTGGACAATTTAGAGAATAGACCAAGCGTCTACCTCCAACAAGAGAACTTTCTTTCTTCCTTTATTACGCCCATATTCCAATTCGCCTTGTATACTGAGCACATCCCTCATTCAGATATTTCTTTCTTCCTTTATTGCACCCATATCCCAATTTACATTGTATATTGAGCACATCCCTCATTCAGATCTATTAGAGTGTGCACTCAGAGAAAAATGCACCTCCATTGTACAAGACATCCTCTCACATTCAAATCACTTCATGAACACACAAGGGTCCCTATTTAAAGAGTCTCTTCCCACGCCAAATCTCCATGCAATATACTCCATAGTGGATTAAACTACAAGGATTACACCTTCTCTTAGAGGGTTTTAAGGAACCTCCTCGAAAAAGTTATCCCTTCTTTGCTTATAGTGGATGATGTTACTGGAGACGGATGACTCAAAGTTTATGTGGAAATTTTTTTTCTAGTGCAAATGATGATGCACACATACCAAATAATTCTCTCATACTTAAATGTTCGAAAGAACCATCATACATTATAATAAAGCATAAATCAAAGCACATTAATGCACTTTAATCTTACGTCTTGAGATATTGTCTTTGTCTGAGATATAGATGATGAATCGTGAATTTTCCTTCTTAAAAGCATACCATTCCAATGTCTCCCTTCGAATTAGTTGTCATTAACACTGTTTACTATTGTCGATTACAATATTATTCTAGTAATTTATATTAATATTTTCATATTTTTTTTAAGCTTTTTAGTAATGGTGTTGGTTAAGAATGATGAGCCTCCTTGTAGATATGTTTAAAGATATTTTTTTATTAAATATTAGTGATTTTAAGTAAATATATAATTTGAAATTAAAATTTTCACATTGATATTTTCATAATGATATTTTCATTTGTATTATTTTTTATATTATATTTGAATAATTTTTATTAATCTTTTAAAAAATCAATTTTTTTTAATATCAATTAAAATAATATTGTTTTAATATCAATTAAGATAATATGGTTAAATATAATGATAACAATTTTCTAAAAAACATATTTATATTTAAAATTGTTAATTTATTTAATTTATTGTCTTTGTTTCTTTGAACATAATCAATTGTATTAAAAAAAAAATAGAAAATATGACATAATCAACAACACTTTTATGATTTCCCAAGTCATTACAAATTTTTAGATCATGGAAACAGGGCATCTTATAAAGCGTAACTAATATGAATTAGTTTCAATTTATCTTCTAAATTCATTTTGTATTTAAGAATTGAATTAACATCCTCTTTATCCATATGGATTGAGATTCAAATTATGAGCCACCTTCTAGTGAAATGTATTAGTTACATCTATGAATCTTATAAATTTTAATTTTGAGTTAAACTACATTTGATCTAACAATAAATGCCACCTATACTTAAAGCATTATAGGACATACACTCTTTGAATTGAAATAAGTATACTTAATGCATTATTTTTTTATCTATGTAAATCTTGTACAACTATATAAAAAAATATAATAGCATTGATGTGTGTCTTTTTTTTGGAAAACATAATACATATTAAGCTCTAGAACATCGATAATCATCACGATTCACTCCTCTATAATGATCTAATTCTTAAAGGTGGGAAAGTCTCCATTCCCTAAGAATATCGTTGATTGTGCATCCAATGAATTCATTACAATAAGAATATCATATGAATCAAGTGGCATTATGTTCCAGTGTGCAACAATGTTGACACCATCCATATCTATTGTGCATCTTTGACAAATTCATTRATTTTCCTTTTAGTTCYAGTAGCCAATTGAACCAACCATGATTTCTCATGCTTACTTCTTTCGAAATAAAATATTTCAACCAAATCAAGGGAAATGTAAATATAACTTTCTCTTCAACCAATCAAAATTGTAATAGGTTTCCTAGTAGTTTTCCAAAGTGATATATGGGTATGTGCAAGCTAATGATGGTCTCTCATGACGCGTTAGTGGCAATGCAAACCTAGAAAAACGACAATCTGTTAACTTTGAGGGATTATTCAAGGTAGTTTTACAATTAATTTGAATATGGTGTAAGAATATGAAACGTAGGAAATTGAATTAGATTTCTGAATATATACATTTTATTCATACACATTGTGAATAACTATGTCAAATTTGTTTTTTTCTAAAAGTGGTATCTTATTTTTCCAACAAAATATAAGGTATGTGTTTTTTTTTGTTTTTTTTTGCGTGTAGGTGTTTAGTACCTTAACGATGGAATTTCATTCAAAAAACTTGTATACTTGTATATAACCCTTTTTTATTGTGTCATGTATTTTTGGGAAATTTTTTATATTAATTTTATATTTTTTTATGATCTACAACATATTTTGCTCATGCATGCTAAGAGGGTCTTAACATGATCAATTTTATTTTTTTATATTGTAGGTATCGATCTCCTCTAGTGTCACATATAACTCATTCGAGAAATGGTTAAGCCGATA
>JASDQU010681017.1:33171-46988 GCA_032191745.1 Picea mariana
TATAGAGAGAGTGAGAGGAAGGGGGGGATATAGAGGGAGACAGAGAGGGGGAATAAAGAGAGAAAGAGGGGAACAAAGAGTGACACTAAGACTAAAAACAAGGAGATATAGAAAGGGTGGGAGAGAGGTGGAAGAGAGAGTGGAGGTTGAGAGAAAGAGAGAAAGAGTGGAAGAGAGGGGGGATAGGGAGGAAATGGGTGTAAGAGTATGAGGCATGTCAAGGTAAGGTATACGTCTATATCTTTTCATGCCTTGTGATGTCTAAGTATTTCCATGTACAGGTATTACCATGTATAAGAGTGTGAGGGAGAGAGAGGAAGACATACAGGCTGGTAGAGAGGGAGAGTGAGAGTGAGAGGGGGGATAAATGTAGGAGAGAGAGAGGGAGGGAGGGAAGGAAGAATGACTTTTAGGAGCACATGCATGTTCCTAGGGTGTGTGTGTGCTCCTAAAAACCTACACACGTTCTTTTGAATTAATTTTTTTTTGGGAAGGATTAAAAAGGTGTATGATGAGTTGGTTGGCTCGGATTTAGGTTCGAGATGACAAACCTAGTGGTTCAGTCTGAAAATTGATAAAAACCTATATTTTTTAATACCCCTCTATATCTCTGTCTTTGACGTTATTTTTCTACTGGCTAAACAATTCAATTGTTGATGAAACTATCAAAATAGATAGAGTCAACTATGCAGATTTCAAATATATAATTTAAAAAGAAAAATAACATTTTTTACTATTTTTAATTTATTTTTGTCTTCACATATATCAAAATCCTAGAATACATATCTCTCTTATTTATGCTATAAATTAGTATCGGCTTAACCATTTCTCGAATGAGTTATATGTGACACTAGAGGAGATCGATACCTACAATATAAAAAAATAAAATTGATCATGTTAAGACCCTCTTAGCATGCATGAGCAAAATATGTTGTAGATCATAAAAAAATATAAAATTAATATAAAAAATTTCCCAAAAATACATGACACAATAAAAAAGGKTTMTATACAAGTATACAAGTTTTTTGAATGAAATTCCATCGTTAAGGTACTAAACACCTACACGCAAAAAAAAACAAAAAAAAACACATACCTTATATTTTGTTGGAAAAATAAGATACCACTTTTAGAAAAAAACAAATTTGACATAGTTATTCACAATGTGTATGAATAAAATGTATATATTYAGAAATCTAATTSAATTTCCTACGTTTCATATTCTTACACCATATTCAAATTAATTGTAAAACTACCTTGAATAATCCCTCAAAGTTAACAGATTGTCGTTTTTCTAGGTTTGCATTGCCACTAAMGCGTCATGAGAGACCATCATTAGCTTGCACATACCCATATATCACTTTGGAAAACTACTAGGAAACCTATTACAATTTTGATTGGTTGAAGAGAAAGTTATATTTACATTTCCCTTGATTTGGTTGAAATATTTTATTTCGAAAGAAGTAAGCATGAGAAATCATGGTTGGTTCAATTGGCTACTGGAACTAAAAGGAAAATTAATGAATTTGTCAAAGATGCACAATAGATATGGATGGTGTCAACATTGTTGCACACTGGAACATAATGCCACTTGATTCATATGATATTCTTATTGTAATGAATTCATTGGATGCACAATCAACGATATTCTTAGGAAATGGAGACTTTCCCACCTTTAAGAATTAGATCATTATAGAGGAGTGAATCGTGATGATTATCGATGTTCTAGAGCTTAATATGTATTATGTTTTCCTAAAAAAAGACACACATCAATGCTATTATATTTTTTTATATAGTTGTACAAGATTTACATAGATAAAAAAATAATGCATTAAGTATACTTATTTCAATTCAAAGAGTGTATGTCCTATAATGCTTTAAGTATAGGTGGCATTTATTGTTGGATCAAAATGTAGTTTAACTCAAAATTAAAATTTATAAGATTCATAGATGTAACTAATACATTTCACTGGAAGGTGGCTCATAATTTGAATCTCAATCCATATGGATAAAGAGGATGTTAATTCAATTCTTAAATACAAAATGAATTTAGAAGATAAATTGAAACTAATTCATATTAGTTACGCTTTGTAAGATGCCCTGTTTCCATGATCTAAAAATTGTAATGACTTGGGAAATCATAAAAGTGTGGTTGATTATGTCATATTTTCTATTTTTTTTTTAATACAATTGATTATGTTAAAAGAAACGAAGACAATGAATTAAATAAATTAACAACTTTAAATATAAATATGTTTTTTAGAAAATTGTTATCATTATATTTAACCATATTATCTTAATTGATATTAAAACAATATTATTTTAATTGATATTAAAAAAAATTGATTTTTTAAAAAATTAATAAAAATTATTCAAATATAATATAAAAAATAATACAAATGAAAATATCGTTATGAAAATATCAATGTGAAAATTTTAATTTCAAATTATATATTTACTTAAAATCACTAATATTTAATAAAAAAATATCTTTAAACATATCTACAAGGAGGCTCATCATTCTTAACCAACACCATTACTAAAAAGCTTAAAAAAAATATGAAAATATTAATATAAATTACTAGAATAATATTGTAATCGACAATAGTAAACAGTGTTAATGACAACTAATTCGAAGGGAGACATTGGAATGGTATGCTTTTAAGAAGGAAAATTCACGATTCATCATCTATATCTCAGACAAAGACAATATCTCAAGACGTAAGATTAAAGTGCATTAATGTGCTTTGATTTATGCTTGTTATTTTTATTATAATGTATGATGGTTCTTTCGAACATTTAAGTATGAGAGAATTATTTGGTATGTGTGCATTATCATTTGCAGAAGAAAAAAAATCTCCACATAAAATTTGAGTCATTCGTCTCCAGTAACATCATCCACTATAAGCAAAGAAGGGATAACTTTTTTGAGGAGGTTCCTTAAAGCCCTCTACGAGAAGGTGTAATCCTTGTAGTGTAATCCACTATGGAGTATATTGCATGGAGATTTGGCATGGGAAGAGACTCTTTAAATAGGGACCCTTGTGTGTTCATGAAGTGATTTGAATATGAGAGGATGTCTTGTACAATGGAGGTGCATTTTTCTCTGAGTGCACACTTTAATAGATCTGAATGAGGGATGCACTCAATATACAATGAAAATTGGGATATGGGTGCAATAAAAGAAGAAAGAAATATCTGAATGAGGGATGTGCTCAGTATGCAATGTGAATTACAATATGGGTGCAATAAAGGAAGAAAAAAAATTCTCTTGTTGGAGGTAGACACCTGGTCTATTCTCTAAATTGTCCACAAATGCATTGAAGGGGCATCTTTCTTATACGCTTAGCACAATAAGAGATGCACATCCATTCCTTTGATGCACATTCTCTCTCTCAACCCTCACCTAATAGTAAAAATGAAAAATACAAGATTGTTCTCTCAATTCGTCTCAACAAAAACGAAACTCAATGGTACACAAGAAAAATAGATAACTCAAGATTCCCAAAACTTCATCAAATGTAATAGAGGATTGTATCCCTTCTTTAAAAATCAAGGCGATCTTCTACAAATGGTAAATGCCTCTTTATTCTTTTGCATTTCTCTGTGCAATCAGGTTCGAAAGAGAAATTTCCCACAACGTTTACTGACACAACTAACTATTCACTAAAATAGACATCGCCATTATTTACTTATACTGGAGAATGATTTATTACAATAAGAGACTGGCAATGGTTGACAACAATAAGAAAACTATCATAGCATTACTTCTGCTTCTCGCCTTTCTTGTTGCAGATGACTTGTACTCTATTGTACAATTCCTAAGGAAGGTTGGCATCCTTCCTTATTGGTCCAATTCCTCCCTGTTTATATCCAGAAGCGTCCCTGCTTCCACCACCAACTGAGGGAACTTTTGCTACACTGGCACGACTGTCATACACTTGTCCTATCTATGGAGATTGGCACTATTGATCAACCAAGTATGAAACATGATGTTGCTTGGAACGATCGGTTTTACTTGCAAGGAAGTTGCGATTGGAGTGTGCTTATGTGATAAATTATGAGCGCCACTATGGTCAGCATGTTGTTCTTGATGTTGATGTATTGAGCCCAACATAGTCAAAATTAGAGGCTTATCTATGGGCGTCCGATACTGAAATTCAAGACAAAACTCAAAAGGTAATAAGTCTATGGAAGAGTGTGTGGCTCTATTGTAAGGGTGCCACTTCTGCAAATCCAACATTATGAGGTGGAATTATTTGGCGTAGTGGCGGTAATTAAATTTGGTTGTGGACAGACTCTCGGAGTGGTAAGTCATCGAGTGACCTCCCTGTTTACACATCACTCTAAGAGAAAATTGAGAGGCAATTTGGGGTAAGGGATAGTGATATTTAATTGTTTCTTGGGTGCAGGAATGGTAAGCGGTAACTAGAGGACGTTCAATAGTGTCTTGGGTAATCAGGCAAGATGATGGAGCATTGGGTAATGATGCATCATAAATGAGATCAATGGATGGAGCAAGGGCCTGAGAGGGTGGGAGCCTGGATGGATACTACGAGACACTGGCAAATTTGGGGAGTAGAGGGAGTATTATGGGAGGTGTCGAATTATTGAGGTTCTTGAGCTAAACATGGTGGTTCAAAGACAGAGAGACTTCATTGGTATTGATAAAATGGTGAGTAGATATGGTATCGGTTCATGTCGGTGGTGAAGTGATAGACGATGAAGTAAGTACATAGGTGTGCCCCGCCTATTTAAGGCGGTACTGATGAGTTTGGGCATGATACACCGCTTGTCGGTCTTGTTGGTAAGGAATACTGAGAAGGAGATCAACACAATCTAATGGTGACACATCGCAGCTCATAGTGTCACAAAAAGGACCAATGGTGAACGTGACGATGCAGCACCGAGCAATAGTAATGTGAGGAACACCCTTTTGTACCCAACCAAGATGATATGGATCGGGGTTTGGGGTTGTGGGGAGTTGCAAGTGTTGGACTAATTTTTTTGATATCAGATTATTTTGACTGCCATTGTCCAGAAAGAGAGTGGGGAGTTCATTTTTAATTTGGAAATTGTGAGTGAATAGGGGAACGTTATGGCGATCTGGTTCTATCGTAATCATGAGAATGAGTGATCGGTCAGATTCAGTGGGGTTGGTGAGAGAGATGACTTCAAGTAGCTCAGGAAACTCAGTGGGTGTGGCCTCTACAAACAAGGTTTGATGGGGTGGCTATTTTTAATGGCTCGACAGTCGAAAGAGTTATGGGAGTTGGTCTCGTGAAAATTACACCAAACTACATTCTTGGTCACCAATGAGGAAGAAGGATAAGCTTGAGAATGAGAAGGAGGTGAGTTATCAGTTTGGGTTCAATTTGGAGGATATCGAATGTGAGGAGCCACCTTTCTTTCTACGGCCAAGGCCCATAAGAAAGCCTTGTCCAGAGAAGTGTTTTCAAAAATATGTACCTCTTGCCGGAGAGGTAACAATAAACGAGAATTGAAATTAATTACTAATACCTCATCCGGTTTGTTGACATGTAGCTAGATGCACATCTTGTAGGAGACATTGATGTGGACTTGAACCAACTGATTGGAAAACTGACAGAGTTGTAACCACTTTGCGAGTAAATTATGAAGGTAGCCTAGAGGGTAGAAGTGTTCTCTCAATGCCCGATAGAATGTATCCCATGAATTAATGCGACCATTTGTTGTGGACGACAGAGTATCGAGCTCGACGATCAATTTTGTGTTGTCCAAGTGTGTGTCCCACCAATTTTGGGTGATTCAATCGCGTTGAAGACTGGTGATTTTCAATTTGGTGGCCTCTTCCATCTTAGGCGAGGTCTTGAAATAAGTGGAGAGGCTATGGATCCAAAAATCGACCGTCTCTCCATTCATTTGGCTAGCTAACTTGGGTAATTGAAAGAGGGTGTCCAACTACATGGTCGTTGGAGGTCTTCGTTGTTGGATTCGAATCAATTCTTGGAGAGCCAACGCCAAGTATTCCACTGTACTTGAAGTGGTTGCATTGGATTCCTCACTGGAGGCTTCTCGTCGAGGAGGCATGGTCAACAACATTGAATAGACCTTGAGGAGGGTGTGAGAGTAACCCTGAGAAGGGTGCAAGTAACACTCTTAGGAAAAACATGAGAAGAAGAAGGAAGACCCAAAAAAAAAAAATTGAATCTGGTGGATGAAGTTATGGTCCCAAGGACAAAACTTGCTTTGATACCAATTGATCTAAATGTGAGAGGACGTCTTATACAATGGAGGCGCGTTTTTCTCTGAGTGCACACTCTGATAGATATGAATGAGGGATGCACTCAGTATACAAGGAAAATTGGAATATGGGCGCAACAAAGGAAGAAAGAAAGATATGAATGAGGGATGCACTCAATATACAAGGTGAATTGGAATACGGGTGCAATAAAGGAAGAAAGAAAATGCTCTTGTTTAAGGTAGACACCTGGTCTATTCTCTAGGCTGTCCACCAACAAATTGAAGGGGTGTCTTTGTTATACGCTTAGCACAATAAGAGATGCACACTAGTTCCTTTGGTGCACATTCTCTCTCTCAACCCTCACCTAATAGTAAAAACGAAAATACAAGATTTTTCTCTCAATTTGTCTCGGCAAAAATGAAACTCATTAGTAGACAAGAAAAATAGATAACTCAAGATTCCCAAAACTTCATCAAATGTATTAGAGGATTCTATCCTTTCTGTTAGCGCCACCACTTTTCTTTCCATTTAGAGTCCATGTTGACTTAGGTCACGATCCATGCACCCAAACATGTGAAATCGGGTACGTAGAACAGTGAGGGTGAAGTCAACAAATGGCCGGTTAACCCTTGGAAATGGGAAAGGGTGTCAGAGTCGGAAACTGTATACACAGTATGAGCATGTCTTTTCCCAAAAAGGTCAAATATCATTAACAGCTAGTTCTACGTACCCCTGTCGAGTCAAATGGTTAATATAAGGTCAGGTCAGCAAGTGCCATAGTTATTATCAGCTCATCATGAGGGGCGAAGGAATGAAGAATTGCAACGTTCATATTATCCATGCACAACAACCCATATCACCTCCACTCCACATGTCGAGATTTGACATGAACAACCTGAAGACCGACTGGAAACATCTCTTCACCATAAATTCATTGATTTCCAGGATGTTTTCCTCTCTCAGTCGATTCTCTATAAATCTTAGATGCTTGGTGTGATCTCCAGTCGTAGAACCTGGTTCAAGTTGTTTTTCGTAGTTTTCCCTTTGCTAGTTGAATTGTTTTTGAACTGCTCCCCGATACGTTTGTTCAAATTTGCATGTGGGGTATACCATGGTTGCCCCATGGCGACTCCTTAGAGTATAGGAAAGGGTGTGCGGAGCGACAAAATTGCAAGGTCCGAACCTCAAAGAGATTGGGATTCTTTCGCGCCTACAATAACCTTTCCCAAAGATGTAGAGGAAACTATTCTTGCACCTATAGAAGAGTTCAGTTTAAGACAAGAGATAGTTGAAACAAAAAAAATCCATTCAGAAGATGGAGATGGCAGGAGCCTCATCCTACGAACAACAACTACCTCAAAGGAGGGGCCGGCCGAGAAAGAACGAGGGGCCGACTGAGAAAATTCTCTTGTTGGAGGTAGGCGCCTGGTCTATTCTCTAAATTTTCCACCAATGCATTGAAGGGGCATATTTCTTATACCCTTAGCACAATAAGAGATGCACACCCATTCCTTTGATGCACATTCTCTCTCTCAACCCTCACCTAATAGTAAAAATGAAAAATACAAGATTGTTCTCTCAATTTGTCTCAACAAAAACGAAACTCAATGGTACACAAGAAAAATAGATAACTCAAGATTCCCAAAACTTCATCAAATGTATTAGAGGATTGTATCCCTTCTTAAAAAGTCAAGGCGATCTTCTACAAATGGTAAATGCCTCTTTATTCTTATACATTTCTCTATGCAATCAGGTTCGAAAGAGAAATTTCCCACAACGTTTACTGACACAACTAACTATTCACTAAAATAGACATCGCCATTATTTACCTATACTAGAGAATGATTTATTAGAATAAGAGACTGGCAGATGCTGACAATGATAAGAAAACTATCATAGCATTACTTATGCTTCTCGCCTTTCTTGTTGCAGACGACTTGTACTCTGTTGTGCAATTCCCAAGGAAGGTTGGCGTCCTTCCTTATTGGTCCAATTCCTCCCTGTTTATATCTGGAAGCGTCCCTGCTTCCACCACCAACTGAGGGAACTTTTGCTACACTAGCACGACTGTCATCCACTTGTCCTATCTATGGATTTTGGCACTGTTGATCGACCAGGTATGAAACATGATGTTGCTTGGAACGGTCGGTTTTACTTGTAAGGAAGCTGCGACTGGAGTGTGTTTATGTGATAAATTATGGGCGCCACTATGGTCAACATGTTGTTCTTGATGTTGATGTGTTGAGCCCAACATAGTCAAAATTAGAGGCATCTCTATGGGCACCCGATACTGAAATTCAAGACAAAACCCGAAAGGTAAGAAGTCTATGGAAGAGTGTGTGGCTCTTTTGTAAGGGTGCCACTTCTGCAAATCCAACACTCGGAGGTGGAATTATTTGGCATAGGCTGTAATTAAATTTGGTTGTGGACAGGCTCTCGAAGTGGTAAGTCATTGAGTGACCTTCCTGTTTACACATTGCTCTAAGAGAAAATTGAGAGGCAATTCGGAGTAAGGGATAGTGATATTTAATTGTTGCTTGGGTGTAGGAATGGTAAGCGGTAACTAGAGGACGTTCAATAGTGTCTTGGGTAATCGGGCAAGATGATGGAGAATTGGGTAATGATGCATCATAAATGAGATCAATGGATGGAGCAAGGGCCTGAGAAGGTGGGAGCTTGGAGGGATTCTACGAGACATTGGCAAATTCGGGGAGTAGAGGGAGTATTATGGGAGGTGTCGGATTATTGAGGTTCTTGAGCTAAACATGGTGGTTCAAACATAGAGAGACATTGTTGGTATTGATAAAATGGTGAGTAGATATGGTATCGGTTCGTGTCGGTGGTGAAGTGATAGACGATGAAGTAAGTACATAGGTGTGCCTCGCCTATTTAAGCCGGTACTGATGAGTCTTGGCGTGATACACCACTTGTCGGTCTTGTTGGTAAGGAATACTGAGAAGGAGATCAGCACAATCTATTGGTGACACATTGCAACACACAGTGTCACGAAAAGGACCAATGGTGAATGTGACAACGCAACACCGAGCAATAGTAATGCGAGGACCACCCTTCTGTACCTAGCCAAGTTGATATGGATGGGGATGTGGGGTGGTGGGGAGTTGCAAATGTTGGACTAATTCTTTTGATATCAGATTATTTTGACTGTCATTGTCCAAAATGAGAGTGGGGAGTTCATTTTTAATTTGGAAATTGTGAGTGAATAGGGGAATGTTATGGCGACTTGGTTCTAGCGTAATCATGAGAATGAGCGATCGGTCAGATTCAGTGGGGTTGGTGATAGATATGACTTCTGGTTGCTTCGGAAACTCAGTGGGTGTGGCCTCTGCAAACAAGGTCTAATGGGGTGGCTATTTTTAATGGTTCGACAATCAACAGAGTTATGGGAGTTAGTCTTGTGAAAATTACACCAAACTACATTCTTGGTCACCAATGAGGAAGAAGGATAAGGTTGAGAATGAGAAGGAGGTGGGTTATCAGTTTGGGTTCGATTTGAAGGATATCGAATGTGAGGATCCACCTTTCTTTCTATGGCCAAGGCTCGTAAGAAATCCTTGTCCAGAGAAGTGTTGTCAAAAAGATGTACCTCTTGCCGGAGAGGTAACAATAAACCAAAATTGAAATTAATTATTAATACCTCATCCAGTTCACTGACATGTAGCTAGATGCACATCTTGTAGGAGAAATTGATGTGGACTTGAACCGACTGATTGGAAAACTGACAGAGTTGTAACCACTTTGCGAGTAAGTTATGAAGGTAGCCTAGAGGGTAGAAGCGTTCTCTCAATGCCCGACAGAATGTATCCCATGAAGTAATGTGACCATTTGTTGGGGACGACAGAGTATCGAGCTCGACGATCAATTTTTTGTTGTCCAAGTGTGTGTCCCACCAATTTTGGGTGATTCAATCGAGTTGAAGACTGATGATTTGCAATTTGGTGGCCTCTTCCATCTCAGGCGAGGTCTTGAAATAAGTGGAGAGGCTATGGATCCAAAAATCGACCGTCTCTCCATTCATTTGGCTGTCTAACGTGGGTAATTGAAAGAGGGTGTCCAACTGCATGGTCACTGGAGGTCTTCGTTGTTGGATTTGAATCAATTCTTGGAGAGCCAATGCCAAGTATTCCACTGTACTTGAAGTGGTTGCATTGGATTCCTCACTGGAGGCTTCTCGTCGAGGAGGCATGGTCAACAACATTGAATAGACCTTGAGGAGGGTGTGAGAGTAACCCTGAGAAGGGTGCAAGTAGCACTCTTAGGAAAAACATGAGAAGAAGAATGAAGACCGAAAAAAAAAAATTGAATCTAGTGGATGAAGTTCTGGTCCCAAGGACAGAACTTGCTTTGATACCAATTGATCTAAATGTGAGAGGATGTCCTGTACAATGGAGGCATGTTTTTCTGTAAGTGCACACTCTAATAGATCTGAATGAGGGATGCGCTCAGTATACAAGGAAAATTGGAATATGGGTGCAATAAAGGAAGAAAGAAAGATATGAATGAGGGATGCACTCAATATACAAGGTGAATTGGAATATGGGCGCAATAAAGGAAGAAAGAAAATGATCTTTCTCAAGGTAGACACCTGGTCTATTCTCTAGGTTGTCCACCAACGAATTGAAGGGGTGTCCTTCTTATATGCTTAGCACAATAAGAGATGCGCACTAGTTCCTTTGGTGCACATTCTCTCTCTCAACCCTCACCTAACAGTAAAAACGAAAAATACAAGATTTTTCTCTCAATTTGTCTCAGCAAAAATGAAACTCAATGGTAGACAAGAAAAATAGATAACTCAAGATTCCCAAAACTTCATCAAATGTATTAGAGGATTCTATCCTTTCTATTAGCACCACCACTTTTCTTTCCATTTAGAGTCGATTTTGAGTTAGGTCACGATCCATGCGGCCAAACATGTGAAATCGGGTACGTAGAACCGTGAGGGTAAAGTCAACAAATGGTTGGTTAACCCTTGGAAATGGGAAAGGGTGTCAGAGTCGGAAACTGTATACGTAGTATGAGCATGTCTTTTCCCAAAAGGTCGAATATCATTAAAATCTAGTTCTACGTACCCCTGTCGAGTCAAATGGTTAATATAAGGTCACGTCGGCAAGTGCCATAGTTATTATTAGTTCATCATGAGGGACGAAGGAATGAAGAATTGTAGCGTTTGTATTATCCATGCACAACAACCCGTATCATCTGCACTCCACACATCAAGATTTTCCATGAATAACCTGAAGGCCGACTTGAAACATCTCTTCACCATAAATTCATTGATTTGCAGCATGTTTTCCTCTCTCAGTCGATTCTCTATAAATCTTAGATGCTCGACGTGATCTCCAGTCATAGAACCTGGTTCAAGTTGTTTTTCATAGTTTTCCCTTTACTAGTTAAATTGTTTCTGAATTTCTCCCCGATACGTTTGTTCAAATTTGCGCGTGGGGTATACCTTGGTCACCCCATGGTGACTCCTTATAGTACAGGAAAGGGTGTGCGGAGAGAAAAAACTACAAGGTCCAAACCTCAAAGAGATTGGGATTCTTTCGCGCTTGCAACAACCTTTCCCAAAGATGTAGAGGAAACCATTCTTGCACCTATAGAAGAGATTAGTTTATGATGTGAGACAGTTGAAAAAAAAAAATCCATTCAGAAGATGGAGATGGCAGGAGCCTCATCCTACGAACAACAACTGCCTCAGAGGAGGGGCCGGTAGAGAAAGAGCGAGGAGATCACATAATTTTGGAAGGACCACGTGGCGGATCAGCAGCTGAAGGACTACTTAGGTGCATCACCCAACCAGAGCTTGCCGGATATTTGAGCCGGGAATGCAAGATCAGAACAAGCAAGGCAGGAGCCAGAGGAATGAATGAGGAAATGCCATCTCAACATTTGAAGCAAGCAAATCTGGCTATTGCCTTATCAAGAGAACAGGGAATTAAAACAACAGCTAGCGACAAAAACCGCAGAGGCATCAGCTGCACAGAGTCATGGAGGGAACGTAGTGTGGTTGAATAGGCAGCTTAAAGAGGCTCAGAACGTTATTGTCCAACTGCGAGAAGCATAAAGGATGGTAGAGGAAAAGCACACGGAGCTTCTTGGAGAGCACGGGACATTCTTTTTCACAACAATTTTGAGTGATACACATTGTCTGAAGCATCTCACCATTAGGATAATGGTCACGAGAATCGAACAGTTGTTTGTTGTGTACAACTCTTCAACTAATAGGCAGATATTGGAAGGCGAAACCAATGTTGCACACAACAAGTTTTGGACAGACACATGTTCGTTGGGATGCTCGATCAAGAGATACAATGACACATTTTTCCTACGTCGGATCCTGGCCGACGGTCAGACCTCGTGGTGAGCCTGAAGGTGGTTGTTAGTTGACATAAATGATTGTTGCCTATTTTTAGATAGTGTCATGCGAGGAGTTTCTGGGAATGTGGCGCGGTTTTCCCTAGTCTAGTTTTAAGAGTTAGAAAGCAGGGTAGCCCAAGCTACACCCTTGCTTATATATTTGATCTTTTCGATGTAAGCCGGGTTGGTTGGCAATTCTGAGAAACAAATTCTATTGTATGAAGTCTGAGTCTTGATCGAATTTTAATGCAAAGGTCCTTTGATTTGATGAAAAGATTCTAGTTGTGATAGTTGAATGTATTGTGTATCTTTCTCTACGTATGTGCTTCCTGTTATCTTTTATTTCATATCTCATATTGTCTATTTCGGAACAATTTTTCGAACCTACAGATTTGTTGTACTGCACCCCTTGTTTGCGCCACTTAGACAAAACATTTTCCTCTCAAGCTAACTCCGAACTCGTCCATAGCGACACTCTTGAGTTGATTCTCGTGTTTTTCTCCTGCCACACTTTACAGTTTACACTGAAGGTTGTTACTCGCCTAGCCTTTCCCTCTTGAATCCAGTCACTGAGTCATTTGTTCCGTCTCTTCCTCAGACCAACCCCATAGCCCGAGTTTTACTTTTCTGCGCCAATATAACCATAAACATTTTATTATCGGTGTTAAATCTAGTCACTGTTCGCAAAGCCATATCCTTCGCGGAGACCATGCCATTTATAAGAGAGCCCTCTCCAGATTCAAAGAGCTAGTTTCGGGTCTCGAAGTTGGTTGAAAAAGTTACTTTATAAGTAACCACGTACTTCATCTGTAATGAAGCTGCAAGGAGAAATATATATACCGGAATATATAGATTTTTAAATCCAACTCCGGAATATCTTATTTATTTTAATTATAACTTTGATATATAATTATAAAAAATAATTATAAACTGCTTAAAATAAAGATCATCTTTCAATAAAATTAATATAAATTTACCATAACTTCGTCAAAGATCATTTTTCAATAAAATTAATATAAATCTACGATAACTTCTCCATATGAAAAAGAAGTTCATTTTTCAATAAAATTAATATAAATTTACGGTAACTTCTCCAAACGAAAATAAAGTTCATTTTTTCAATAAAATTAAGATAAATCTACTATAACTTCTCTCATTTTTAAAATTATAAGAGCCAAGTTTGTTACATATTTAATGGTTGAGTATGGAATATGAATATGAT
>JASDQU010681019.1:31942-45361 GCA_032191745.1 Picea mariana
TATGAAGGTAAGTTGTGATAGTCAAAACTTAATATTTATGGCAAAGAACCCTGCTTATCATTCAAACACTAAGCACATTGAAGTACAATACCATTTCGTAAGAGATATGGTGGAAAGTAACAAGGTGCTACTAGAGAAAGTAAACACGTTGAAAAACATAACAGACTTGTTGACCAAGTCTGTGAGTGCTATGAAGTTCTCTTGGTGCAGAGAGGCAATGGGCATTGTTGCCTTAGGTCTGTGAACGAAAGTTCTTGAATCTCCCTTTTTAGCAAAGAAGATAGCAAGTGGGAGAATGTTGGGTTGTTATATTCTTTGGAGTGAAAGTCTAGTTGAGGTGAATCGATTGATGGTCGAAGTTGAGGTAGATCGACAACATCGACAACAAGTCAAAGGTCGAGGAAGTCGATCGAGTAAAGTCGAAGTTGAAGATATCAATGACAAGTCAACCAACAAGAGGTTGAAGTGTGGGTGTGAGATGATCGACTAGAGATCGAATGAAATTCGACTGGTAAACCATACTTGGAGTCGACTATAACAGAATCTCGAAATTTGCAGAATTTGTACCCAATGATATGCATAGATCTGTAATTGTTTTTGGGCACCAATCTTTAGGGTTTTCCTGTTGTAAAGCCCATAAAGAGGCATGTTTTAAGGTCGTAAAGGCTAATGCGATAATGTTAATGATGTAATGCTAATGCATGGTAAATCGTAGGTTGTTGGTCATATATATGTAAGCCAAATTGGTTACAGGGTTGTTCTTTCCTGTGCAAGAGGGTATGATGTCAATTGTGTCTTAGGTGCGGACCAAGGTTAGACATGTAACCTTTTGTTCTAAATGAATAAGACAACCAGAGAGCAGAACGCTCAAAGGAATGTTGGTTTTTCCGGTTAAGGGTTTCCAAGATAAAATCTTGGTGTACTGTGTGATTGCTTGTTTCATTTGAGTTATTGATTAAATTCTTCTTCTCTTCTGCTAGGATTAGTGTGGAAGTGCTCTGCATTACCTGATAATTCATAATTTTTTAGAAGTCTACTTAGATGATTGGATAGTACTTAGTCTGTTGAAAGATCATGTTGAAAAGTTGTGTTGAATGTTGGATAGGTGTAGGCAGTACCAGATCTCGTTGAATTTGAATAAATGCATTTTTTGTGTTCCTTTTGGAATATTGTTGGGTCATGTGGTGTGTAAACATGGATTGTTAGTTGACCTTGCAAATCTAGCAGTGATTGTTAACTTTCTACCACCAACTTCAGTGCAATAGTTGAAATCCACATTAGTTCATACATGATACTATACAAAGTTCATCAAAGGATATGCATAGATCACAGCCCCTATGGAGAAGTTGTTGAAGAAATAAGTTAAGTTTCAGTGGAATGACGAATGTCAGAAGAGTTCTGATACATTGAAACAGAAGATGGTCACCACGCCGATTTTAGTTTTTCCTGACTAGAGCAAGGAATTGTATGTTCATGTGGATGAATCGTCCATAGCATTGGGAGTAGTTTTGGCACAACCAGATGAAGGAGAGTTAGACCATCCTATTGCGTTTGCAAGTAGGAAGTTATCATCTATTGAAGAGAACTATACAACGACTAAACGAGAAGGATTGGCCATGGTCTATGCCTTGTAGAAGTTCATACACTATATTTTGGGATCTCACTTTAAGATGTATACTTCCCATTCTGCACTAAGATACCTAGTTAACAAGCTAGTGTTGGGGGGGAGAATATGTAGATCGCTACTATTGTTTCAGGAATATGACTTTGAAGTGATCATGAAACTAGGGAAATTTAACTCAGGACCGGATCACTTGTCACACATACTGTCAAGTGACGATGCAAAAAACTTGGATGATAGTTTACCAGACACACACCTATTTGCAATTCGTATGGTTGACGACTATTTTGTAGACATAGTTCAGTTCTTGAGTACAAGAGTAGCACCATTAGACTTTACAGTGGCGCAGAAAAAGCGACTAGTACTAAAGGCAACAAAATATCAACTGATAGCATAAATTTATACAAGTTGGGTGCAGATAGCATTCTCCGACGATGTGTATTAGAAGTTGAAAGGCATGTAATCTTGTCAGAGGCACACGAAGGAGTTGTAGGAGGACACTATGCATGAAAATCAATTGCCTGGAATATTTTACGAGCAGGATAATGGTGCCCTACCCTGCATAAAGATGCCAAAGAATTATGTTAGAGTTGTGATGTTTGTCATAGACTTGGGAAGCCTTCCAAGAGAGATAAAATACACTTAGTACCACAAGTGACATTACAAACATTTGAAAAATGGGGAGTGGATTTTGTTGGATCGATTAATGCATTAGCTAAGATGTTAGGAGCTCGATACATAATTATTGTGACAAACTACTTAACTAGATGGGTCGAGGCAGAACTAGTCAGAGACTGCAGTGCAGAGAAAGTTGTGTAATTTTTATTTGAAAATGTGGTTACTAGGTTTGGATGTCCAAGAGTACTTACGAGTGATCAGGGAACTCACTTTCTAAGTAAGATGACTGTATAATTGACATAGGATTTTTAGATCCACCATCAGAAGAGCACCCTGTAACATCCTCAGGCCAATGGCACAGTAAAAGCATTCAATAAGATCCTAGAACATGCATTAACAAAGGTTTGGAACGTAATTCAGGATAACTGGGATTTCAATATTCCAACAGTGTTATGGGAATATAGGACTACAAGCAATAAGTTGACAGGGTAAACTCCATCTAGATTGACGCATGGTCAAGAATATGCGATTCCTATGGAGTTTATTGTATCGATTCTGCACATTACTGTAATGGCAGAGCTTACAGATTATGGCGCAGTGGAAAAGAGACTATCAGACCTTATGGAATTACAAGAAGATTGTATTGTCAACAAGTACATAAAGCACTCGACAAATCTTGGCATGACAAACATGTCAAGCAGAAGAAGTTCCAGAAGGAAGACTTAGTGTTTCTTTATGACAATAAGTTTCTACAACACCTAAGGAAGTTCCAGATGCATTGGCTCAGACCTTATGTGATCAGGTTTTTGACAGAAGCAGGTGTTGTTTAGTTGGAAAGATTGAATGGAGAAGTAGTGGAAGGACTAGTTAATGGTAGTTGGTTGAAACTATACATGGATAGTTGTGCTTCTGTGTGCTAGTCTCAGTGCATAGATTGTGTACCATAGAATTTGTACTATAGTGTATTATAGACAGTACCAGGAAAAAGAAGTAAGAAGTGTTCGAAATAAGAGACAAAAGGTTAAAATGAAGCATAGAAGCATTGATCAAATAGTTAAACCAGAGAATGTCGCAAAGACGAAGTAAACAAGGAAGATGTGTGTACTAGTAGGAAGGTTGGATGGCGCAAAGAAAAATGAAGAAAGCAGGAAAAGCATTTAAGAATATCCATGATGGGACATGCATTAAAGAGCGAATATAATGGCGAGATAATGAGCCCGCATTGTCATAATTGGAAGGAGGTGACAAAGATTTGGACGAGCTAGAAAATATGGAGCTTAATCCAAAGAATAAGTGAAAGTTACGACAGAGTATGGAAGGCATTAAGTAGACATACATTTAAATGAGACTGGAAGTTTGGGTGTGAAGAGGCTGATAACACTTGGTAGCAACCATAAAATCACATGAGGGGTTGCCAGGAAACAATCATTGTTGTTTGAGACCTTACAGCTAGACTCGAGCAAGTAAGAAAGAGAAGAGCGACTAAGATATAGATGAGCACGAAAAATTTGAAGGCATGGCACCATCGAACACAGGAGAAGTTCACAGTAAAGCATCATCAGTATAGGAAAGAGTTCCAAATTTGATGAATTTTCCCATAACAGGATGATAGTGAGGTCGTACACGACGCATAAGGAGATACAAGAACTAGAGAAGAATCTGTCCCATGAGATACAAGATGACTAAAGAAGAACAGGAACATGAAGGTCAAATGAACAGAACTTGTTACGCAAGAAGAACCTAGGTATTGCAACATTTATGATACTTGAGAAGCAAGAAAACCATCTACATAGATTGAAGGAGAAAGTATCAAAAGAGTTCCAYAATTATTCAACTTGATTGCTACTCAAGAAGAACGTATTAAGTTAGCATTCACTGCAGAGACATCCAACGAGATTYTGCAACAAGAAACCCAAGTCATAGATAAGGTTGCAATGGCTAGAGATACATTACAAAAAACTTTGGCGACATGGAAGCAGGCCTGAAGTGGCTCGGGACGAGCCACARGTTAGTGTTGGGGGCCTATTGGAGCAGGCTATTTTGGATAAGTTTTGGGAATCACGTAGGAGYGGATCACGTGACAAATAAACAAAGGAGCAGTGTGAGCGRAAGACAGTTAGCATATTTTAAGGAGTCAACGCGCAAAAGGCAGAAGTTAGTTAGGAGTTTGGGACATTTTGTCCACATTGTAACGAGCTAAGCCCTATTGTAAAACTATAAATATGTAATGTGTTTTGGGTAGAAAGAGAGAATGGATATATGTGAAGAGTTGGCTACTAGTTCGTATTGTTGACTCACTGGTTGAGTTGTCGAGTATGAGTTGAGTTGAAGATCAACAGAGAGGTATGTGTGCATTGCAACATAGAACGACTTGAGCGGATTTGGATTTCTACTAAAGAACATTGTATGAGCGTAGTGCCATGATTTTCATGAAGACTATGAATGAATAATATAAGAAGCAAACCATTGTGGACGGAGCCCAATTTGGGGTGAACAACATTAAATCCTTGTGTTGTGATGTGATTGTTTATTATGTCTAATGCGCACATATAATGACTGGTGAATATGAATACGTTAGATCATCTGATGGTTTTGCGCATATGTTGAATGAGTATATAGGATAGGTCATTATGTTGTTATGGTTTCACACACATAACATAGAAACGAATGTTAAGTAAATAGTAAAGAATGAATGCCTCATATTCCCCCATGATTGTGGAAGCTTGGTTCCTACAATCCCCAAAGGTATTTCGGGTGAGACTTCACGTACTTGTGCGTGATGCCGAAAGGGCCAATATCTTGGGATTTATTGGCGAATTAATGTTTAACCTCGGATCTTCCCACTATGCGCCAACAATGTAGATGTGGATGTAGAAAGAGAATATGTACAGACAATCCCAAGGTGTAACCTCCCCTATTATCATTTGCAACAAATCTTCACCACATCCAAATATTTATGAAATTCATCATGTTACTACCTATATTGCTAATGCATAGAACACCGACCCAACACCTCCTTTCAACAAAAATTATCGGCAGGGAGAACCAAATTCTCTCATCCATCCACAAAGGGACATGGGGAAGGAGACTTTTGATTATGATTCCAACCTTACATAGCCTCCTTGAAAAGATGTATTAATCCCACCTCTTATGGCTAAAGTTTTCATCGTTGAGATAACACATGCCAAATACAAACCATAAGGGGATGTAACAAATACTCTCATGCTTCCTCAATGCCCCCTTCAAAACCTTGTTGTAATAACTATCATCGTTGATCTACTCTACTTGTTGTTTCACATGCAAAGAACCACCCAGATGATTCTTCTCCCTCTCACCCATATCTCATGCAACCCCACCATTTTATGGAAAGACGAGGATAGAGACTTATTTTGATGACATGTATCTTGAGGTGTTTTCCCACTTTCATCATGTTACCCCCAACCTAGGGGTAACTAAAGAGATGATGTCTCGAGGCCCGTGGGTAGCAGACATGGAGTGTCGAGAGTAAGATTGACCAACAGAGCCCACATTAAGCAGATAGAGCCCATCATTTTCAAATTACATCCCCATTCATCACCGACAGCAGAGCAATGTCCACTACACCAGTTTGGCCCCATAAGACAATAGGTCTTGCTTCATGAGGCAACAAGTCCAGTCTCGTCGTAAATGTCACTTTAATATTTGAGACATAATTTGAGCATGTTGCAAAGAGTCCTTTCTTGATTATGGAACATTTGCTTGGAAATTATACCTTTTTCCTAATTTCACCTTGGTGGTTGTCATGGTATCCTACTAAGTTGGTCACCCTTAGGAAAAAGGTTGCTACTAGGGTTTTCCTTGAAGGGTCATCGTGCCATTCACACTCATATTTACCACTTTCCACACTGCTTCACCTCTACTTCCTCATCTTTTTGGTTTTCGGGTTCATTGACCCCAAGAGGGGTTTGTACCTCATTTCATGGTAAGAAGAGGTTAAAGGCCCAAAGGTGTTGCAATTGACGTCACACATAAATGATCACCCTAAAGTCATGAGAGCCATGAAACACTTCTCTAAGGGAATAAATGACTTTTAAGTGAAAATAAATAATAATAATAAAACATCTCGCTTGAAGGGGGAATGCATTGAGGTGTTCTTTTATTTCCACTGCATATAGCACCCAATGTGTTCTAACTTCAAGTGGCATTACAATGCTCTTTTATTTCCATTGCACATAGAACTCAATGAGTGGAATTAATTAAAAAAAATGCCTTCCAAGGTAGAGCATGTGGTGTATTTTATTTCCTATTCACACCATATTTACTTAAACTTGGAATTGCATGGAAAAAGGAAAATAAATTTCTTGGAAAAAGGTTGCATTGCAAACAAAGGGTAACTCGAGGATGTAGCTCACCCCCCACAAAGGCACCCAGAAATTAGATAATATGAATCCTCAATATGTCAAGAACCCCATGCCCAAGAGTCTTTCCCTAATCCACCTCATAATCRTTGCATGATCTAKATAGGATCTTCTTGGGAAACATTCCTTGACTTATGGATTGGCCTACCCAATAGGGCACCACGATACCCCTCCCATACCTAAATTTTTCAAAGTTTATAATCTCTTTGAGAATTTGCTTAATTTKAAAAGGGGGGATTTAATGCACTTGTTTGGGTGGTTCTTTTATTAAATGTGTCTTACTTGGCATTATCCATATGACTTGTGAACCCTTGGAGGGCGTGCTTGTTTGTATTTGCAAGACCTTGCCTGGTGAAATCTATTTATGAAGAAACTATGCCACTTGGACCTTCATAGGGGCTTGAAACCCCATAGGATGGATGTCATACCCCACATGTGGGAAATCGTTTATGATGAGCGTTACACCTTTTGAGGATGTCTAGAATCATGAGGAAGGATTAGGATGATGAACCGCAATAGATGTCAATTTTTTATACTTGGATGTGGCCTTTGGAGGCCTAGGATGTCACCCTTTATCCCTTGACGTCATCTTGGAGGCTAGTGTTTGATAGATAATGTGGTTTGACTAGAGGAGACACATAGCATGGCACTTTTGCACACGAGAGCATGAAACATGGCCTTTGGAGGCCCAATGATCTCTTCTTTCAAGATAGACGTCTCACTTTTCAACTCTACGTCATCCTTCTAGGGCATGATGTCACCCTTCTAGGGCATGACGTCACCCTTCTAGGGTTTTATTTCATGTATATTTCATTTTTTAGGCTAATGAAGGGATCAACCCTCTTCTAATTTGTTGTTGACAATTTTATGTGGACAATTTGGTTAAGAAGGCCTCATATAAATACAGGACCTTCTAATTTCATTTTATCATGACATCTCATCATTTGTGAGAACAAGTCTGAAATTTTCACCCCTCTTAGGCTATCTAGTTCTTCAACTCATGCAACTTGCTTGGAGGATCAAATTGTGGATGCTTTTGTTGATTTTTTGATGAAATTTTTGCAATTAGGGTTTTATCTCATGCTATCTTGGTGAAGTAAGTGAAATTTATACAATTTTATCTTTATGACATTAATGTTTCATGGTAATTTTACTTTTTCATGCTAGACGTCTTGCTTGGTGAAACCCTAAGAGAGGAGCATAAGTGCTTCCTCCTCTCACAAGGTTAATTTTATCCAAAATTTGTGAAGGAATACTTGCTAGGGTTAGACTCCTAAAGCCCTAAAATGCTATCACTTTAGGATTTTAGCCCTAGACATTTGATTTTAACCTAGTTGAAGCATCAATAAGGGAGAAAAGGTTGCTAAAGCCCAAATGTTCTTGCACTCTAGCAATCCTTCTCTTTAAGGTTTAAACCCTAAGGCCTTAATGTGCTAGCACCTTAGAGTTTAAACCCTACCTCTTGGTTTCTACTAGTTTAATCTTCAAGTATTGTTGCATTTGTTGTTATAAAGATTCCATAGCCCTCAAAGGCATTGATTTTACAGCTCTCTTGTGGTGCAATTGATCAACAAACACTATCTTCAATTCTCTCAAGCTCTCAACTAACTTTCCTAATACTAACAAACACTAACTTGCTAGTAAACTTGTTGTCGTTGCAAAAGTTTACTACGACCATCTGAATAGACGCTTATTTGTTGCATACACTATTGGAAAGGTGGCCTAACATACCCATAAATTGCATATAACAATTGGATATTACTCTAGTGGAGGTGTGCTAAGTTTACATTGTCAATTGTTGCATTTCTGATTGGTCATTATTGTTGTTGTTATAATTTACTTATTGTTGTTGTATTGTTCATTGTTGCAAATTCATAACAACCATAACAATTCTCATTGCTAGTGTCTTCAAGGAGTATTTGTTGTGTGTTTGGACTTGGAAATAATCATATATTTGCTATAAAGTGTTCTTGTTTCAGGCAGGTACCCAAACAACTTCATACTCCTTCTATTTCCTTGACCTAGATTTTTCTTTAGGTGATCAAGAGAGGGGGCGGTAGGAATGGATACATTACTTGCTACTTTGATCCCTTGAGGTCACCGGGGAAGCCTCTGTTGTGGTGGACCTCCTCCATCACGAAAACAAGGGAATTTCTTATTAAGGTGACAATGGTAGGATTTTCCATAGTTATGAATATTTGGGGGAATTGTGTTGGGCTTTGCACAAGTAAAAATACTGGGATAACACATCCCACTCTTTAGAATGCCTCACCTTCCTCATATTTTCATTCAAGTCTTGCTTCATCCAAGTCATATATGTGACATGTGTTTTTCTTGTATGAGGATATAATGGAGTTTATTGGTCACAAATAGTGAGAATTATAATTTTCTAGATGGATGGCTAATGTACATTTGTGTATTGTACATCATGTGTGTATGTGTGTTGTTACGTTCATTGTCAGAKAGGTCTAGCATGGGCAGTTGAAAGGAGTGTTATCCTCCCTACCTACRTTCAATTCCTACAAGTGACATGTTGAGCTCTTGATGAGTATATYGTTGACAAAGATTYAAGATTCTATATAATCTGGTTTACCTTGGGTATCATCMTWGGAATGAGGGGAACTACCTGTTAGAAAAWTAGGTGTGCTTGTTTCACCATAGACAATWTAGAAATATCATCACCCAACCATAGGCACAAAGGMCACCCCGAGCACCTTAACCTTGACAGATAGAATAATTCTGRAATAAATMCAATAACCAACCAAGGTAGCACACCTTTCTCCAAGGCTAGCACACCAAGCAAGAATAAACAAAGACAAACCAGAAAGTCCAAACCATAACCAAGATAAATTCCAAGCTAAAACTRAAATGCCAGTTGCAACAGCTGCAACTGCAATTCCTCTCCAAACTTGCGCACCACTAGTCTTATGCAATTGTGAGAGTGTGTATCACAAATGATCTCTAGYGCYCGCTATTTATACTAGTCTATCTCACTTGACTRGGCYCACTTCTCTTTCTGGAGGCTAATAACTCAATATTAAATATTCTCTTGAGTTGACTTGTCTCCTATGGTTATTATTCAACATTTAGGGTTTCTCTTGCTTCCCAGAATATTCTAGTCTTGTCAAAGGTTACACRTGGAGGTTAATACCTCCTGCAACTACCATAATATCAACACTCCCTCCTTGTTAGGGAGGTATTAACGACAATGGTATTGAGCAYAAACAAACCATTCAATCGATAGAATCATCATAGCCACACAAGCTATCTCATGATCAAATCATGAGCACCATCATCACTATAGATATCATTTGATAGCATCATCTCTCGAAGCCATACTCCATCTGGGTAATCGAGCATGATGTTGAATAAGTCACTCACACCACAGAGTGATACAAGAACCATTCTTTTAATCCAGACATATGTCCTAGAAGAATAATTGTTCCAACAGATGCTGGAAGCCACACTATGGGATACAATATTATACTTCTAATCTGGACATAAGTCTTAGAAGAATGATTGTCCTGGACCATTTTCCGCAGGGAGAATGTATGTCCATCTGCATATTGACTATTCGTCTAGCTAGTAATCATCTCCAACACTAGTGATAGTCTACATGGCAATTAGAATAATTCCATTGAATAGAACACAACTGTATATATCCATAATAGTACACAACTACTATCCAGTGGTACACAACCACACCTAGTAGCACACAGCTACTAACCAATGACACATAGTCACAACCTATGGAATACATCCACCACAATGGCATACAACTATTTTCCAAAGACATATAGTCTCCATAGTAATCATATCATCTGATATCAACCTACATAACAATATTATGATACAAACCGAGTCATCTGGGCCATTCTTCCACTCAGGTCTGTGAGATTTGGAAGAGTATCTAGCCTCGGAAAGTAAAACATCGGCCATGAGATATCTAGACTATTCTTCCACATCATAGAAGAATAATTGTCCTTGACTTCTCAGCCTGGACCATTCACCTAACCGGGCCATTCCTCCGACACTAATCATAGTGCAACCTGGAGAGAATGAGTTCTCCCTAGGGAATGCATGTCCTTGATTATTGAACCTGGAACATTCACCTAACTGGGCCATTCCTCCAACACTAATCAAAATGCAACCTGGAGAGAATGAGTCTACCCTAGGGAATGACTATCCAGACCATTTCCCACGGAAATGATTGTCCTGCACCAACCTCCAAAATGGACCATTCTTTGAAACTGCTCACAACTGTGAACTTCGAAACAATGACTGCTCGGCGAGGCAGACCATTCTACTTGACCACTACTCAGAGTGATTGCCAAGAAGAATGGTTGTCCTAGACCATTACCCCACACTGGGCATAAGGGGAATCACTGTCTATGGTACATCAATGATCTATCAGACCATTTTCTTTATGAAAATGACTGTCCAAAATGGGCCATTTTCCGAACTGGAAAATGCATGTTCGTCAGAAATCTCAAACCACTTTCTGAATTCGAAAGGGACTGCCCAACCTGGGCCATTTTCCGAACTGGAAAATGAATTTCCATAAATCAATAACATATCATTGCCCCCTCCCAACCTAGGAGTAATCACTTCCTTTTTTCCAATAAGGAAGTCATCTCTACGAGCCCCAACTTGTCCCTTAAGTACACAAACTTTTCATCTTGGACAGAGGCTTTACCAAAATATTTGTTATCTGCTCATCTAGGGAGATATACTATAGAACCACTTCTCTCTTATTGACTTTATCACGAAGAATATAATGCTTGATCTCAATGTCATGGAACACCAGATTCTCTAAAAGCTTCACATAGCTCTGATCATTACAATATATTATGGTCGAATTTAGCACCTGATGATATGGTCCAGAAACCAACTTGTGGAGCAACAATGCTTTTGTACAAGCATCACAAACTACGATATACTTTTCTTTTGTAGTGCTAAGTGCAACATACTTTTGTTTCCTCCTATACCATGACATCGTGGAAAAGCTCAGGCTGAAACATATCCAAGTAACACTTCTTATGTCATAGGAAGTTCTCGCCACACTTCTGTTGTATATCAGATACTCTGCATCAAGTTGCTTGAATCCATACCAGGTCTTCTTCCATTTACATACATGGGTCTCTTTCTGGTATTCCTCAAAACCTTGAGATTACTCTACATAAGATTCTTTCTCAATTTGATTTTTTGGGAAGAACATTCTTTTACGCATAAATTTCAATCCATGGATACTGCAAGAGGTATATATGGTTTACTGGAACAAGATGTCGTCATTGTCTTCTCCTTCCTTCTGGAAGAACCCCTAGTTCTGAATCTCGCAGTGCTTTCCATTCATAGGTCTTTTTCACTATTCTTTATCACAACTTCCATTTCTTCTGTTTGATTGCTTCTAGTGGGTTCAAACCATGTTGGTAGTCTTATGATTCTCGGTATAATAACTAGTTGTTCTGGATTTTCTTCCTGTCTTGGAATCTTCATGTTCATTCTCATGTTCCTCTTTAGCTTTTGGGTCCATGGAGTGTTCTATATATTCCATGCCCTTCGTTCCCGAAGATTCCAACTCCTTCCTTTCATCATAGGAACATGGATGTAGTTGGACAACCAAGGATACTTAAGACTTATTTTTGAAGAAAGCTTCTCCTAGAGTCAAACTGAACACATGTTGCTTATTATGGCTGCTACTTCCAATGGGGAACATCGATAGATACTTTATAATCTTCATGTATTCTTCAATGGATCATATCATTTAGGATTAGCTCCCTCCTAATCCCAGCTTCATGCATGAATGCATGCTCTTCTTTTGGAATTATGCAATCAGCTCCCTCCATCTAAGAGAGTCCATGCTTCCATCTACATCCTTATTGCTTTCTGCAAAGTGTCACTAGTTTTATTCTAGTTTCTTCTTGATTACTGACTTCTTTCTGGGTCTCTTCAAGTTTGATTCTGATTGTGGCCCATCTAGCAGTTGTTACTTATATAATACCTTCCACAAGAATTGTCACCAAGGATTGTCAATGTACTTCATCTTTTTCATGTGCATTACTTGACTTGTAGTCATCGTAATAGCAATCCTTATCTTTTTATTCTTCCATAGGTATTGTTTCACTGACCATCTTATCTTATAAGAAATAGATATGCATGACATGTACATGAACTATGTAAGCATGGTATGTACAAGAACTATTTTTTAGAAGAATATTGTTACCTTGTCTAGAAGAAGAAGTTTGTTTTATCCTGCTTGGCTTTCTTTGAGGGTTTTTTTTCTTCGGCAACTGTTGCTTCATCTGTTCCCTTCCTTTTCTTTAAATCAGGACAGTGGTTCCCGTAGTGATCATATTTTTGACAGTTGAAGCATTGTATTTTTGACATATGCTTTCCTTGATTTGGTTTCTTCCTTAAGCCAAACTTCCTTTTATTCATGAAAATTTTGAATTTTGTTGTGAAGGCTTGATCATCATATTTCTTTTGGGATTTATCTTTTGCACTAATCCTTTATTCTTCTTGTGCACAACAAGTCCAAAGTTATTCAAATGTGGGATACTCCTTTCTTGTGTTCATGCTTGCGGAAAATGCATCCCATGTCGTGGGAAGGCCATTGAGTACTATATTTACTAGTTCCTTTTCTGAAATGATTTCTTCAATAGCTTGTAGTTGATATCTTAACTGAGATATTCTTACAAAGTATGATGTTATGTTGTCATCATCATTCATTTTCATGTCACTAAGCTCAGTCTTTCGACTCATTACTTGTCCAATGTTTATGAC
>JASDQU010681020.1:0-12798 GCA_032191745.1 Picea mariana
TGTCAACATAACAAGTTTATATTGTTCTTAAAGAGCAATTCCATGCTCCAGTGGTTGAAGCTGATGAAAGGGGGATTCTGGATCGGATTTATGGTAAAGTGTTTGATGATGGACCGGACCTTATGACAAGGTTACAGTCTGAAGATTTAACTTTATTCGATGATGAAATTATTATTTCCCAAGAAGCTCAACAAATCCTAAACATGGATTACAGTCCTGAGGTAAAGAAAAGAGAGGATTCTATTGCTGACCTAGGTCGAGCAATATCACATTTCTATACTTTTACATTTGGTCGTGAAAGTGAAACACATGAAGATGACAGGGGATGTGATCATGAAGTGAAACCCGATTTTGACCCATCACCATATAATTTTGAAGACTTTGTTCTGTTCAACTCAAGAAGAGGCCCCTTCTTCATTTCTTTTGATGAAGACCCTCATTGTGATAAGAATGGTAAAAATGAAGATGGAAATACTAATATTATAAATCAAGAAGAAAAATACCCCAACAACCCTGATATACACCCAGATCTAGGCTCATTCTTTGGCAGGCACAGTCACAATTTTGATGCCATAAAAAGCAATTTTGAAGAGCCCAGCGAATATGAAAGAACAAGCCAAGAATTACTATGTGGGTATGAACCTTTTGCTGATGAAACCCAATGTGGGTATGAACCTTTTGATGATGAAACCCAATGTCTGTCACTGCGATTAAAAAAGTATAAAGGTAATTTTGGATATCCTCCAGTAGAGGATGAATATGATTACAATACCAGTAGTGTGAAGGCCTGCAAAATAGCATAGGGGCAAGCCGATGATGAAGCATGTGTTGCAAAATTTATAGAAGGATCAAATGGAGTTGAGACATATGTTAAATGGATATTTTTTTATGAATTCCCTCCAGCAAAAAAGTAATCTAATAGCGTCCTTGGTGTCCTTGAGAGTGAACATAATGGAAATGTCGATAGTTTGGGTTGGCATTTAGAGATGGATCATGACCGAAGTGAGACCTGGTTGGATGGTTTTGATAATCTCTTTGTTGAAGATCCCTCCAATAAAAGTGACATATATGGCTTTGAGGATATAAAAAATGAATTTTTGGGGGGGGTTATTGATAGATGCCTTGAGGGTACCAGCATCCTCAGCTCTGTTGAAGAGGTTGTTCTAATTGCAAATTCTGAACTTTTTTTTGCTACCAACACTGATGCAGATAAGGATCTTTTTTATACATGAAAAAACCATACCAGAAGAGATATCGAATGGGCTGCTACTAATGAAAAATAAGGACATAACTCATTTGCTCGCAATCCTGGTTGTTCAATTTCAAATACCCAAATTAATGACAACAATGGAAAGATTTGGGAATCATTGGGAAAGCGAGAGGACACTTCATGGTCCAGCTATAATGTCAACATCCCCATCCAAAGAGGCATGAATAACACATATGTCAGTCAACACCAGGATGAATTTTAAATGCCCAGGTTTGTTTTAGACTCAACAGTGATGGGTAAGACAACCTACCAACACTTGAACTTCGATATTTCTCTGTTTTCTATGGAAATCAAGCACAGGGGTAAGAAAGATTGCATTGATGGAGTTTTGAAGGTTTGGTGGTTCTGGGATTCTCGTGCACTTCTGTGAGGAGTACACGGCCCCAAGTAGGAGCTAGATGTTACCACCAATTTTGTATGAGACAAAATGAGCATTATTTGCAAGCAAATCATGAGAGGCACACCCCTGGACTGTTGTTGCAAAGGGCAATGAATACTAGAAGAAAGAGTGGGTCCTTTCCGCAAGTAGCAATTTGTCAAGACTAAGAGGGTTGGGTCAGTAGTTTTTGAAGGTGCAAGGCTATCCCTGAGAATCAAAATTAAAAGGGAGAAATAGGGTACATTTTGTAGGCAACAACTCTGCAACAGCCATTGAGATGGCATTGAGGAATTGATCTAAAGGGTTTCTTTAGAAAAAGAACCTATAGGTTAAATTCATTCTTCATCATCAAGTAAAATATCATAAATGTGCCCTAAAACCTTGTTCCCTTGTCTTGAGTTGTTTATGACTAGTAAAATGTTCAAATTTTAAGAGCTGAAGATGAGAAGGGATTATTTTTTGATGGATTTTCCATGAAAACACACAACAGACCTAAAAAACACTTGTTTGGATTATTAAATGAGCTTGTATGTTAGGTCTGGTGATTCTCTTGACATATCCCCATAATATGGAGAAGCCATGGAGGGTGATGCAGTTGTTTATAATATGTATGACTAAGATTTTTTCACTATATGCATCAAGACTATTGCATGTGTTATTGATGAAGATAAACTAACTGTTGAAGGTCTTCTTCACGCCAGTGGTTACCAAATTAAGGAGTCAAATAGCAGCAGCACATGTGGTGTAATATTGGAGATAACATTAAAATGGCTAGTCTTGAAAGTGCAGTCATAAGATCTCAAACGAATCAATATTTGCTCCAGCCAGGGTTTGAAGTTTATCATGGTCATATTTCAATGTTAAAGAGGGGGAAGGGGTGACATAAATTTTCCTTGAACACCTGCTAGGACAGTGACAAATTCTGGTAAACATCTATTAAATAGTGAATCCCCGCAGAGAAGCACATTAATTATAAGGTCACATCAGCAAAGGAAGGAAATATCAGCAATTGATGGTGGGTTGATAGTGTATAATCAATTTCATATAAATAGATTAAAATAACAGCTCACTCAAGACAAGAAGAGCTCACTCAGAGACGTCCTTGTTAGAAAGAATAGGTATTCTCGTTTAACCATAAGCAATATAGCAATATTGTCACCCAATCATAGGCCAAAGCCACCCCCAAGCACCTTAACCTTGACAATGATAATTTCGGAAGAAAAACCTAGGCCTAATAGCCAATCAAGGTAGCGCATCACTCTCCATTGTTAACATACCAAGCAAAAATTCCAAACCATAACCAATAGAAATTCCAAGCCTAAACCAAGAATACATGCTGCAGTAGCTGCAACTACAGCTACTCTCCAGACTTGCGCACTTACTTGGTTTCTGCAGTGTGCACTCTTACATTTCTGCAGTTGCGCGTTTTGTGTGTCAAATGAAATTTGGCATCCTGTATTTATACTGCTCCTCTTTAGCTATTTGGGATGACTTTTCATTCTGGAGGCTAAAAGCTCAATATTAAATATTTCCTTTATCCAACTTGTCTTCTAGGGTTATGTCCAATGCTTTAGGGTTTTTTCTGCTTCCGGGAATATTCTATTCTTGTCAGGGTTACACGTGGAGATTAATACCTCTCGCAGCTACCATAATATCAACACTCCCTCCTAGCTAGGGAGGTATTGAAGTCAATGGTCTTGAGCACAAACATACCATTCAACCAGTAGCATCATTGTAGCCATACAGGCTATCTCATGATTAGATCATGATCACCATCATCACTATCAATATCATTTGATAGCATCAACTGCATCATCTCTCGAAGACATACTCCATCTGAGTAATCAGGCATGATGCTGAATAAGTCACTCACTCCACAGAGTGATACAAAAACCATTCTTCTAATCCGGACATATGTCCTAGAAGAATAACTATTCCAATAGATGTTGGAAACCACGCCATGGGCTACAAGGACTATTCTTATAATCAAGACACACGTCCTAGAAGAACAAATGTCCTGGACCATTTTTCCTCTGGAGAATGTCTTTCCATCAATACACTGACTATCCATCTGGCTGATAATCATTTTCAACACCACTGATAGTCTACATGCCAATCAAAACAATGTCATTCAATAGAACACAATTGTGTCTATCCATAGTAGTACACAACCACACCAAGTAGTACACGACTACTTAATCAGTGACACATAGTCACAACTAGTGGAACACATCCACCACAGTAGCATACATCTATTTTCCAGAGACATATAGTCTCCATAGCAATCATATCATCTAATATCAACCTGCATAGAAACAATAGCATGATATAAACTGAGTCATCTGGGCCATTCTTCCACTCACATCTGTGAGATATGAAAGAGCATCTGCCCTCGAAAAGTAAAACATCAGCCATGGGATATCTGGACTATTCTTCTCAAGCACAAAAGAATAATTGTCCCTAATTTATGAGCCTGGACTATTCACCTAACTAGGCCATTCCTCCGGTACTAATCATAGTGCAACCTGGAGAGAATGATTCTACCCTAGGGAATG
The DNA here is from genome assembly GCA_032191745.1 of Picea mariana. Lineage (NCBI taxonomy): Eukaryota > Viridiplantae > Streptophyta > Pinopsida > Pinales > Pinaceae > Picea > Picea mariana. The sequence goes on from JASDQU010681020.1 coordinate 4,205, forward strand.
CCTGTCCCTGATTGTCGAACCTAGACCATTCACCTAACTGGTCCATTCCTCCAGCACTAAAGATAGTGCAACCTGGAGAGAATGAGTATGCCCTAGGGAATGACTGTCTAGACCATTTCCTAAGGAAATGATTGTCCTGCACCAACCTCCAAAACAGACCATTCTTCGAAACTGCTCACAACTGCGAACTTCAAAAGAATGACTGCCCGAAGAGGTGGACCATTCTACTTGACCACTACTAAGAGTGACTACCAAGAAGAATGACTACCCTAGACCATTCCCCCACACTGGCCACAAGGGTAATCGTTGTCTATGGTACATCAACAATTTATCGAACCATTTTCATTACGAAAATGATTGTCTGATTTGGACCATTTTCCGAACTGGAAAATGCATGTCCATCAAAAATCTCAAACCACTTTCCGAACTAGAAAGGAACTACTCATCCTGGACCATTTTTCGAACTGAAAAATGATTGTCCATAAATCAATAACACATCAGTGCTCCCTCCCAACCTGGGAGTAATCTCTTCCTTTTTCCAATAAGGAAGTTGTCTCCACGAGCCCCATATTGTTTCTTAAGTATGCAAACTTTTCATCTTGGATAGAGGCTTTATTAAAATATTTGTTATATGCTCATCGATGGAGATATACTGAAGAACCACTTCTCGCTTCTGGATTTTTATTACGGAGAATATAATGCTTGATCTCAATGTACTTTGGTCTGTCATGGAACACTAGTTTTCTCTTAAGGATTTCACATAGCTTTGATCATTACAATATATCATGGTTGAAACCAATACTTTTGTTTCCTTCTAGCTCATGACATCGTGGAAAAGCTCAAACTGAAACATATTCACGTAGCACTTCTTCTATCATCATGAGAGTTTGTCATGAATTAGCAATCCATCATCTCATAATTATGAGTAATCATTCTGATACATTATCTCTTTCATAGAAATTTTTCGCCACGCTTCTGCTGTGCATGAGAGGCTCTACACCAAGTTGTTTGAATCCATTCAAGGTCTTCTTATATCTTCATACATGGGTCTCTTTCTGGTATACCTCAAAGCCTTGAGATTTCTTTACATAAGCTTCTTCCTCAAATGATCTATTGGGAGAACAATCTTTTACAACCAACTGATGTAAACTTCAATCCATGGATACTGCAAGAGATATAATAGCTCAGATAGAGGTGTATATGGTTTACGGGAACAAGTTGTTATCATGGTCTTCTCCTCCTTCTGGAAGAACCTCTAGTTCTGAATCTCGCAATGCTTCCATTCATAACCCTTTTTCACAATTTCTTACATATATTTTTCTTCATCATAACTTCCATTTCTTCTGCTTGATTGCTTCTAGTGGGTTCAAGCCAAGCTAGTAGTCTTGTGATTCTCGGTATAATAATTGTTTGTTTTGGCATTTCTTTCTCTCTTGGAATCTTCAAGTTCTTCCTCATGTTTCTCTTTAACTCTTGGGTCCATGGATTTTCTATAGATTCCATGCCCTGAAGATTCCAACTTCTTATTTTCATCATAGGATCATGGGTGTAGATGGAAAACCAGGGATACTTTAAGGCTTCTTTTTGAAGAAGACTTCTTCTAAAGTCAAGATGAACACGTGTTGCTTTTCATGGCTACTACTTTCAATGGGAACATGGATAGATACTTCATAATCCTCACTGGATCATATTATTTAGGATTAGCTCCCTCCTAATCCTTGCTTCATGCATGAATGCATGCTCTTCTTTAGGAATTCTGTAATCATCTCCCTCCATCTAAGATAGTCCACACTATTGTCTACATTTTTATTGCCTTTTGCAAGGTGACACAAGTCTTTTTTTAATTTCCTCTGTTTTGACTTCTTTTGGGTCTCTTCAGGTTTGATTTTGATTTTGGCTTATCTGGTAGTTGTTACTTATATAATAGCTTCCACGGGAATTGTTACCAAAGAGTTGTCAAAGTACTTCATCTTTTCATGTGTACTTCATCTTTTCATCTTTTCTGACTTCATAGAGTAAGTCATGACTGCTTTGACTTGGTCAACCTTTTGAATTTTACCAAAAACTCAAACTTGACGTCTTAGCTTGTTGAGAGTACCAGGAAGTGCACTGGGTTAGGGCACACTAGGCTATCTAGAAATTAGGTCAATATCTTCACTTAAGGTGCCTAAACAAGAGGGTTAGGGTTTCGTTGTTGCAACAAAAACTTTGACTGCAACTACAACTGTAACTGAGCAAATCCTCCCAATCTATCTTCTAGTGGTTAGACTGTCTGAAGATAGTATGGGCCCATAACCTGTTAGAAAGTGTAATACCCAAAGGCCGAGCCCCTGCTAAATTGTAATTTTGTCTATATATTGGTGATTCAAATGGTTATAAGCTAAGAGGCTTATGTGTTTATTAGGATGGTGAGCCAGATGCCAAGGCCAATGAGCCTGACTTTGTATATGTAATTATGTAGATCATTAATAAAATACAAACATCGCTACGTGCAGAGCAGCCACGAAGAAAGAGTGATGGGAGACTAAGCTTCCACAAGTGGGTAAGGGAAGGGGGGATGAAAGGTTGGGAAGAGGGGATAAGCTTAGGGGCTTAAGTCCTTCAGAATAATAATTTATTATTATTCCAAGCTGTGTGAAATATATATTTTTATCCTAAGTTCCTAGAAAAGGGAATGCATGCATGATAGAGTGCATGCAGCTTCATGGGCAACATGTGTTGGCCTAGGCACATGAAATTTAACCCAAGAATTGAGCCGTGATGGGGGTTTGTCCTGCCACTCTCCCATCCTCCGCCCGAGTTTGTTGTCGGTCTTCCTCCTGAACCCGTTTTGCCTCTGCGTGGAACCTCTGCTTACCCTCATGCAACTCTGAGAACCAAAATCCGTGGGTCATCCTGTATCTTCTGCATTACCCGACACACCTGATCAATCACCCAATGGGAGGGAAAACCGACCTGTGTCATTCCTTGAACCCAACATATCTTCTCTTGCAGAGCCAAGTTCGTACCTGGACTATTTGGGTCGTTGCCTTCTTTTTTCCTGAGTTGTTTTGAAAAGTTGTGGTTGTTGTCTCTCGTACCCTGTTGGAGTTGAGTTGAAGATTTACTGAAGAAGCAGGTTGTGAGGCCTGTGAGCAGCTCTCTTTAGGTGAGAGAGTTTGTTGGGAAGTGGTTTTCTCCTAGAGAGAGTCCAACACCAGCTACGGAGCTCTGAAAATTCTTGATCTGACATGTTGCCGAAACCTGGAGAGGGAGGTGAAGTAGCCGATGGATTGTGTAACAGTGAAGGTGTATACTCCCGAGTGGAACAGCCATGTGGGGAATGAGAGTCTGTGAGTAGTGGGTGTAAGAAGGCTCCTGGATAGAATCCTTCTAGTTGCATTGTGCAGTTTTCCTGTAACCTCAGCCTAGTTTAGGATTCCCTTGCCTTGGGTGGAGCTTAGTCCCAGCTCGGGGGTGACCCACTGCTGAGAGTGATGAGCAGTGTCATCTAAGGTTGGGAGGTTCGTGGAAGGTCTGCACGTAGTTGGTGATTTAATCCAACTAAAAGATAAGTATCATCTTTGTACTTAATTATGTATTTTATGCATGATTGGGTCACTTGAAATGTATCATGTATCCTGTTGCATATAAGAATTATTGTTAATTCCATTGATTCTATATAGTAGCAGTAATTCTATTATTACTTTGTGTTAAGTGTTTAAAATTCATTTAAATGCATGTTATATAACTGTATATTCTAAGTGGTAGCATTGCCCAGCCTGGTGGTATCTAGGGACATTACATAAAGAATAGGTGTGCTCGTTTAACCATAGACAATAGAGCAATATTTTCACCCAACCATAGGTCGAAGCCACCCCCGAGCACCTTAACCTTGACAAAGAATAATTCTGAAAGAAAAACCTAGGCCTAATAGCTAATCAAGGTAGCACATCACTCTCTAGAGTTAGCATACCAAGAAAAAATTCCAAACCATAACCAATAGAAAGTCCAAGCCTAAACTGAGAATACAGGTTACAGTAGCTGCAGCTGCAACTACTCTGCAGACTTGCACACTTACTCAATTTCTGCAATGCGCAATCTTACATTTCTATAGTTGCGATTTGTGTGTGTCAAATGAGATCTAGTGTCCTGCATTTATATTGCTCCTCCTTAGCTGTCTGGGCTGAATTCTCATTCTAGAGGCTAAAATCTCAATATTAAATATTTCCTTTAGCCGACTCGTCTTCTAGGGTTATGTCCAATTCTTTAGGGTTTCTTCTGCTTCCTGGAATATTATATTCTTGTCAGGGTTACACGTGGAGGTTAATACCTCCCACACCTACAATAATATCAACAGTCCTCGATAGGGTTAGAAACCTAAGGCCCACACGTGCTTGCACCTTAAGGTTTTAACCTTAGACATCTAATCCTTGATCTAAGTTAAGCCTCAAGAAGGGAGACGATATCTAGGGCCCAACATGCTTTTACCCTAGATCCATTTTCCTTAAAGTCTAACCTAAAGGCCCACCTCGAAGTCTTACCTAAGGCTCGAACATGCTCGCATCTCAAGGAGTAGACTCTACATTTTTTTTTCTTCATCTAGTTCAACCTCCAAGTGTTTCCCGCTAGACCACATGTGCCCAATGAAAAGACACTGACCTTCAGACTTCCAATTACTTCTCTCAAAACACTTTAAATCTACCCAAACTCATTTTTCCTAGACTTTACTCTCCATTGTAAGAATCCTTGCCCTAAGTCCTAGCAATCTCAATCCAGGGATCCCCTCTTGAGCCAAAAGAGAGTTGGTCATAAGTGAAAGAGGGATTGGTGAGGTGACAGTGGCCTTCCCTCTGAGTTATGTAGGATTACACTTGAGCTTTTGGACTTTAGCTTAACAAGTGTGGATCTGTGCAATCATAGGAATTACACCTATTCTTTCCTAAAAAAGAGAACCCAAGTGGATCCCAAAGAACTCTAGTGCAGAGGAATACACCCATGCTTTGCATTTTCTTTGGTTGGCTGGGACTCTTATTTTTATGGCGAGAAAGAGAAATCTGAGGTCAAATGATTGATTGATTGATTGGAGAGAGGACATATTCAATCAAAACCCAGCTAGTGGATCCTTTCCTGCACATTGGTTTATGAAGGTTGGTCACTATTATTGTTTCATTGTTTGACAAAATATTATCTTCTTCTTCATGAAGCTTGTTGATGAAGGCAAGGTATAGGGAGATCTTGTCGACAAAGGAGAATGATTAAAGTTTTTTTTTTTTTATGCCCATAGGCCCATGAAGGATTTGGGGTTCTTTCAAGAAGTTATTGTAAAAACCCAATGTTTTTCAAGGCATTAAGGTCTATGCAATGTCCATTCTTTTGTGCAAACAAGGTCCTAAGGTCTCTACAGGATCCATTTCTCTCATACTCACATGCAGATAGGATTCTCAAGTTTGTTTTGAATTTGTTTTTTGAATGCCTATATGCTCATTTGGCTATAAGGTTATTTAGGGTCAACCTAACATTCAAGTAGTAGCAATATGATGAGGCAAAAGAAAGAGAAACAACAACCATATATTACATTGCCTCAATCATGACCACATCAACCAAAGCTAATCAGTGACCATGAGACCACCCATCCTTTTAGGGTTCAGATGATATGTTTTGTTGCTTTGATTCTATACGACATATGTATGTTATAATAGTCAAGATTAACATGTTTAATGTTGAACATGATTATTAATATCATTGTAACCACTACATGGCTCAGAGTGGTTGTTAGTTGTCAGTTAGGTTAAGGAAAGAACCTAATATATAAGCAATGGGTAGTTTCATGTCAAGGGGTTAAATTCTTTTATCTCTGTTCTTAAATGGAATTACAACTCTTGTTCATTGTTTCTTCGACCTTTCTTGGAGAGCACATGTATCATAAGCTTATGCCTTCAGTTTGAGACATATATAATATTTTTTTAGTTGTTTACTTCCATATTCCTCATGGTTAATGTTTGTTGTAACTTCTAGCAGTATGATGTTGATGGTTTATGGGCCTGAACAGTATTCATTGTGTGTTTGTTGGATATTATATACATTTATTTGAGTTTGAAATATATGCTAACAAGTATTCACATTAACTACCAATGTCCAAAAGTCCAATAAAAATAATTTTTAAAATAATAACACAAGAAGCCATGTAAAACCCATCTGGACTTTTAAAATTTTAAAATTAATTTTTAAAATAATAACACAAGAAACCTTCTTGGCTGCCCATGACAATATTTCCAACAAAAACAAGAAATGCCAATCCATTGCACAATGTGCCAACATTCTTGAGAACCCTCATTTTTTCATAAAGTGTTGCACAACATCAACCCTCCACTGTTCATGGATCAAAAGCACCTCGTTAGCCAAATACAAAGACAATAGAGATTCCTTGAAATACTGAAGCTCCTCCTTAGTTTTAAAATCCCATTTTTCCCTATGAAGGAAGGCCTAGTAGATGGAGCCATTGCTTGGTTGTAGCTAATCATGCCATGAAGTCAACACATGGAAACATTTGCAATACTCATAATCCCAATTGTGAGCGGGCAGAAAGCTTCATTGATGTTTTGTATCGATTTTTTCGTTGGCCCCAGATAATTACTGCAAGGCCCTCTACCTAATAAGAGAGTTTCATCATGGCTCTTTACCACCACCTTCTTATTGGGAAGGTGTTGTGTGTTTTGTTGTAAAAACTGGAGTAATGCCCCATCTATTCCATGCCAATTTTTTAAAGCGATGTAAACTTGTTCTCCTTCAATGCATCCCAAATCCACTCCCATTCTAATCAATGACTCGAGGCTCCCTTCTAGTTGTGATCTAAGGACTCTCAAACTTACAAGAGATTTAGAAAAAGTCCAGAAAAATTCCAAGAGGTTAGGGATCCCAAATGATGAAAGTCTATATTTTCAATTAAATGGGGAACTATCCTTCCACTCATCCACAAGCCCTACATAATACACAATACAGTAGAAATAAAAACATTTCTCGTTTGAAAATGGATCATTACACATCGTGTTTTTCTGCATCTATTTGAAAATGGAACATTTCCTACTATGTTTCTCTACATTTATTGGGAGATACAATATTTCCCACTCTATTTCCCACATCTATTTTTGACCTTTTATTTTAGGCTCTCATAGGATTTATGAGAAGAGACCATTCCCACCATTAGTTCTAATTTAGTTATAAATTCTAGATCTATTGTTTTTTATTTAGATCCATTCTTTTACTTAACACACAAGTTAAGATGCAGCTAAATCAAGATCCACTGTTGTGATCTAGATCCATTTAACTTTCAATAGAAACATATAAATAATAATAATGGAAATAAATTATAATGATACATAAGAGTTTATAATGATACCTTTATAACAAATAAATGGTGAATATATACATTCAAAGTAGTGGATTAAATGATTTTCTAATTCCTTTTTTGAAAAAACTCAATCTAGATAAAGTTTTAAAATTCTAGATCCATTGAATATTTCCAAATTTAATGAAATATGTGTTATCAAATACTTGTCTCAACCATGAACCCAAYATGTACCTCAACCATATATCAAATACATATACCAATATAACCATCAAAAGTTCTCTAGCAATACAYCACACTATCCATAACCAAAWACCATAAACCCTTAAATCAAACCATGTGTCATAAMCTCAYGTTTATGTAGCCTCAAGGATGTATCATTCATAAGCCAATCATATACCGAGACCACTAACAAGTGTCTCTCACAATGCACCACAAGATATGCCAATAAATCAAACTAAGTGCACTAACAATATACTTCAATAGATCTACCTCAAAACCATTCTACAACAAGCCCTAAACTTCCAAGAGGGCATCCAATAGATTTACAAGGAAAACCCTCAACCAAATTCATAAGTTCAACACTACACATATGAAAAACATACCTTTTTTCTTTTTGTAGCATTCTGCTACTGCGGTTTTGCTGCCGCAATTATGCTCCTGCGAATCTGCTGCCGCGATTTTTCTGCTGCACTTTTTCTGCCACGGTTTTTCTGCCACAATTTTTCTGACGCAGTTTTTCTGTTGCACTTTTTCTTCCGCGTTTTTTCTGCTTCACTTTTCCTGCTGCGATTTGTTTGCCGCACTTTTCTTGCCACACTTTTTCTATCGCACATTTTTTGCCTCACTTTTCTCTATCAATAATAGTTGCCCAAATAACCTTTCACAAAATAGATATTCAATGGTATTCAATAGCTGCTAATGGGAGATCTTTTCTCTCTTATTTATACTTCCATGTAGATTCCTCTAGAAGTATCAATCTTTTTCCACTTAACCACTTTGTCCACTTAACTTAACCACTTTCCACAAATAGTAAGTTCTCCACTCCTAGTTGCAACCAACTTTATTATTTAATTAATTTATTTTGCAACCACTTTGACTTATCCATAAATAGTAAACTCACCACTTCTTGTTGCAACCACTTTATTATTTAAATAATTTCTCTTTGCAACCACTTTGACTACTTTATTATTTAAATAATTTATCTTTACTCAAAGCTTCTTGTTGCAACTAACTTTTCTATAATTAGTCAATTCATAACTTCTTT
>JASDQU010681020.1:41342-56693 GCA_032191745.1 Picea mariana
CTTTCCCTCTTTCATGAGTACGTGCTCATATCGAACAACATCATCCCACCATCGGGGAAAGCTAGCACATTCTAGCTTTCCCTCTTGCATAAGCGTGAGCTCATCTTGAACAACATCATCCCACTATGGGGGAAATTTAGTGCATCCCACCATGGGGAAAGCTAGCACGTGCTAGCTTTCCTTCTTGCATAAGCATGAGCTCATATCATACAACATCATCCCACTATGGGGGAAAGATAGCGCATGCTAGCTTTCCCTCAAGCACGAGCTCATCTTGGACAACATCATCCCACGTGGGGGAAAGCTAGAGTGTGCTAGCTTTCCCTCTTGCATAAGCACGTGATCATCTCGGATAACATCATCCCATGTGGGGGAAACCTAGCACCTGCTAGCTTTCCCTCGTGCGCAAGCACAAGCTCATTTGAGACAACATCATCCCACCGTGGGGGAAAGTTATCGCATGATATCTTTCCCTCTAGGGAAAGCATGAACTCATCTCAAACAACATCATCCCACCATGGGGGAATGATAGTGTACTATATTTCCCTCTTGCATAAGCACAAGCTCATCTTGGACAACATCATCCCACCATGGGGGAAATCTAGTGCGTGCTAGCTTTCCGTCTTTCACAAGTGCGAGCTCATCTCAAACAACATCATCTCACTATGGGGAAAGTTAACGCGTTCTAGCTTTCCCTATTGCACAAGCATGAGTGCATCTCGGACAACATCATCTGACCATGGGGGAAAGTTAGCGCATGCTATCTTTCCCTCTTGCACAAGTGCGAGATCATCTTGAGAATCATCCCACCGTAGGGGAAATCTAGTGCATGCTGGATTTCCCTCTTACATAAGCACGGGCTCATCTCAGACAACATCATCCCATCGTGGGGGAAATCTAGCGCGTGCTAGCTTTCCCTCTTTCACATGAACGAGCTCATCTCGGACAACATCATCCCATCCTGGGGGAAAGCTACTAGCTTTCCTCTTGCACAGACACGAGCTCATCTCGGACAACATCATCCCATCCTGGGGGAAAGCTACTAGCTTTCCTCTTGCACAGACACAAGCTCATCATGAACAACATCATCCCACCCTGGGAGAAATATAATGCTTTCCCTCTTACACAAGAACGATATCATCTTGTACAACATCATCCCACCCTGGAGGAAATATAGCACGTGCTAGTTTTCCCTCTTGCACAAGCACAAGTGCATCTCGGACAACTTCATCCCACCGTGGGGGAAAGCTAGTGCATGCTAGCTTTCCCTCTTGCACAAGCACGAGTGCATCTCAGACAACATCATTCCACCATGGGGGAGAGGTAGTGTGTGCTAGCTTTCCCTCTTGCACAAGCATGATTGCATCTTGAGCAACATCATTCCATTGTGGGGGAAACCTAGTGCGTGTTAGCTTTCCCTCTACATCAAGTTAGACTATAATTACATTCAACACTTGGAATAGTTGCACAAGTAAACATTACACACATGTACATAGCCAAGATATTATGTAAAATCAGGCAGCCTCAACACAACCTAACACCTGAAGTATTGTTACGACATACAATAGTTTACAAGAGTGAGTAGATGGTACAAGGAACCAAATGGTTCACAAGGATGTGTGTCTCAACATATATATACAATCAACCTATAGTTGGGACTCCTCCCTTCGTCACAAATCTCGTCACAGAATTTGTTGCACCTTCACCTCGAACTCTCGTTCACTACTCACGTTTGCCCATATACACTCTACCCAAGTCACACCTCAATGAATTCACAATCCTACGGTCATCCACGCACTTCACTGAGTCACCGTGCCCTTCGCACACTCTTCCTTGGCTCCGTGTCAAAATCTACTACAGACTTCACCAAGTCGGGCTTCCACCAAATTCACCAACAGACCTATGGTCTTGTCTGTCACACAAACTCACCCAAATTTGTCCCAACCACCTCTTCAGTTTCGTACAAAACTGCATTCGCCTAACCCAAACTTTTGCATGCCAAGACAAGTCTCTTTGTAGAAGAGTCACACAGGGCGATCCATCCAACTTAATGGTCGCACCTCAGACCACTCCAAAACTCGTCCACTTGTTTTCTCATCAACATATTATGTTTGACATGGGTATTGTATCCATATTATATTTGGTTACTATAGTTTAATGCTTTAGCTATTTTTCTTTTTCATAGAATAGTGATAGGAGTTTCTTTTTCACTCCCACCATGTACTTGCACTAGATTATGTGAATCCACTAAAACCCAGCAAGGCAAACTAGGAAACTCCAACAATATTTCACTCAAAAATTATTAAGCACATTAAAAATTCTAAAATTGCCTTTCCTAGTTACAGCTAGGGTTTCTTCACAAATTAAATTTGCACAACAGAAATAGAAACTAGGAACAGTGTAGAAGGTAAAAACAATCACATCACATGAGGTACACAATTATTTTTGGGTAAAATAACCTCTGGAAAAATCCGATGTGGGAAAACCAGTTCTTCAGTTTCTGGATTTTATTATGCAACAACGTATATGAAAATTCTTACAGATCAGATCGATTTACATCAATGGCTAAGGAAACCCCAACAATTTTCCTTCCCATCACTTGTACAACCTTCTCCAAGCCAAATCGAACCCAACAACACAAAATCAGCCCAGCAAACTAGCCTCTACACAAATCATATGATGACTTGCATCAACCTGTGTAATACCCCTAGGTTGAACCCCAATTGTACATATAAATGTAAATGAACATATAGGCTACTGAGTCATGGGTATTGATTGTAAATGTAAATGTAATTATACATATAAGCTGGTGAGTTGATGGTACAAGGTCTTTGGTTCAGTTCTGCGTCTATTGAGTCAGTGCGCGACAATCTCATACCAAAGGAGTGCACACATTTTATAATGTATCACACACCTGTGTAAGTGTGCGAGGATTGTGCACTAAAGGAAGGATGTGCACCATCTTGAGTTTTGCATACAATGGAGTAAGTGTGCGGTTTTGGGGCAAGAGTGCCTTTGTGTATATGTATTTTGAGGCCAGAGTGCCTGTGTGGTTATTAGGATGGAGAACCAGATGTTAAATTTCCAATGAGCCATCATTGTAATATGTAATCGCATGTGAATATTAATGAAAACACATCACTGTTGCAGACCAACCATGTAAAAAAATATGGGTGGCTAAAATCCACTAGTTAGGGAAAGGGGGCTAAAAGTTAAGGATAAGGGGCTAAGCTAGGGGGGATTAAGCCCAAAGGAATATTATATTAATATTCCTTAAAGTATAAATTTCGTATAATTATTTTATCCTAAGTTCTAAAAATGGGGACAAGTGGGAACAAGGTAGTTCTCAACATGACAAGTGTCAAGTTGAGAACATGCATACATCTAGTTTGGACTTAGTTCATTTTTTTATCATTCTATCATCATTCCTTCACTCACTCAGCTGTCATTTGTACCCTGTTGTTAATATAAATGTACCTGTACATGTACCCTGGTTAGCTTGGGAGTTGGATTGAAGAAGCGGGTTGTCATGCCCATAGGATATTGTTGAGATGGATTGTCAGGCCTGTGAGCATTCTCTCTAGGTGAGAGAATTGTTGGGAATTGATTTTTGAAGGTACCAAACTGTAGCTACAAGGCTCTGAGACTTCCTGTTCGCCCTGTTGTTGAAGCCCCGAAAAGGAAGTGGGGTAGTCGAGGGACTATTGAGAAAATAAGAGGCACACTTCCTTGGGTGGGATAGGCATGTGGGGAATGAGGGACTGTAGGTTGCTAGTTAGATTTGGCACCTGTGACCGAGTTTTCTGTTGTTTGAGATACCTTATCCTGGTTAGGAATCCCTTACCCAGGTGGAGTTTAGACCCAACTCAAGGTTAATCCACTGCTGAGATTTATGTGCAATGCGGTCCAAGGCTGGGAGGAACGTGGAAGGTCTGCACACAGTTGGTGTTCTTTTAATCAAAGATAAGTGTCAATTGTGTGTTAATTTATGTGCTGCATTAATATTTATGAAATTGTTTTCATGGGTTTTTCCTGTGTATGTTACATGCATATTTCAGTTATTATCTTGTATGAATTTGTGCATTTGCAGAGTATTTTTATGATTTAAATTAGTATCAGAGTTCAAAATTTTAAGTGGCATAGCCCAGTTGGTGACTGGGGATGCTACACCCTATACAACTCTCTTTAGATATGAATTTTTGGCCTCTGCAAATGTTGGGGAAGCAAGTCGATCCACCTGCAAATTCTTTCCTCTGTCCCTACTACAATCTCTCTCCAGCAAACCCTCAAGCAATTCGCTTCTCTCCTTGCAAATCGCCCTCTCTCAAGTGAATAATGTGCCCCATACACTAAGTAGATTTATTTTATCTCAATGAGAAAGTGAGAACCCTATATCCAAAGAGATCAAGGGCTGAGATCAACCCTCACTCTCTCAATGAGATAGATGGCCAAGATTAAAACACCATCACTTAAATTATTTTCACTTTTAACTTTAGAAAAAGTGTTCATTAAGTCAACATTAAAATATAACACATTTAATGTATTTTTTCTAAGTTAGACTTAGAAAAAAAAGATTTAACCCATCAACTTGGCTAGTTTCATTGTCCCCCTCCATGCTAGGACACCACCACATCGAAGAAAACCTTTTGATTTACTCTTCTCTACGGATTGTACTTTGGAGTCCCATTGACTTACTATTGTAGTCATTTTTAAGAAGGAGATTAATAAAATCATCTTATTAAGAAAAATTTATGAGTTGACTTGCACACACAATGTCATGCAATGCATCTCAGCTAAGTTGCTAACATAATAATTCTTCATTTGATGGTTATGTGCATTTTATTGTTTGCATGTTCAAATTTTAAGTGCTCACCCCTGAACATTCATATACAATTTCTAACTGTACGTTTCCAACCCTTCACTAGCTTATAAGGGGAACGAGAGGGACCTATTGCATCGTTTCTTGCACTGGCATCACAGGAAGAATTCCAAACTGCCAGAAATACAAGATATCCTTTAACATTAGGAGCTAAAACGGAAATACATTTAGAATTGAAATAAAACTGCAATTTCAGGATTGAACTATACGTGATAACCTGTAAGAGAGCGTGTTAGCATTAGAATTCACTCCTGGATTGTAGCAAAAGCAGAGCCCAACACCCATCAGTTTTATGTCACGAGTCATTTTAATGGGGGTGGTCGGATGAATAGAGACCTGGGAAGATATCGCTTTAATTCAGAAAACCAGGCCTGGCATTCAAGAACAGGTGAGGTCTTGATCTAACTTCCGTCAGTAGGTTGAGTATAAAATGAGTAGAGGGAAGACTTGGTAGGAGAAGTGAACAAGACTGCTCTGGGCATCATACCTTCCAACAGTTTGAGGAGGAAAAACTTAGAAGACAAGCTCTTCTTGGTTCAGATTTTTAGGGAACTGAAAGGCAACTTGACTGAATCCTCCAATTCCAAGTCATTCAGCACTGAGATAATACAAGAACTGATTAGAAATGGTGCAACTATCACAATGATCAAACTTACGTCATCCTATAACAGTGAAACTCAACTAGATCCTCCAATTCCGAGCAGTTCTAACACAGTGGTAACAAAGAAATGGAAAGAGGTTGACACTCATAAGACAAGAAATCTCAAGTGCCAATGCATAACTAGAGCAACCAATGCTTCATCAAAACTTTACAATTGGGAGCTTAGCTCAACCATCGATGCTTTCAAAAATGGAAAAATTGCCTACATATACCCAAAGAAAAAACAACAACATCGAAAATGAGACACTGCAATGAAGACCTTGTGTCTGCATGTCTACTGGTAGTCTGTGCATGTATTCCCTGAACGATCGTGCGCTTATGTTGGATGCAATCAGATTCCTGGCAGCTCTGTGAACGAATCAATAAGCCTTTAATCCTTTGCCGAAATTTCCATTTATGGTGGAGATGATGTCTAACCAATACCAACAAATTCAATAAATACCTCCTTGGGATCAAGAACAACCCTGGTCAACTCTGCCTTTTAGGACATGGAGGTCTTCTTATGGTGCCACCTGGATCTGCCAACCAGTTGCATGGAAAGACTTGCAAGAAGGTGCGATGAATGGGGCACATGATGGGAAGCATTGTACAAACGAAGGCTAGGTGGGGATGATTTGGCATACTCAACGTGGAAGTGGGAAGGGAAGTGGCTGAGTGGACAGAGGTGACATGCACACTGCATCGTCACAAGCTAGTGATGAGGTGGCACAGAGTGAGGGGAAATGGCGATTGAGAAGGTGACATGGGCAAGACACATGGCAGGAGGCAAGAAGGTGATATACGAAAGGAGAAAATGTGATGGGATATGATAGGTCGAGGGAGGACACGTCGCTTATGATAGGACGACTTTGAAGGGAGAGGGATAGATGTTGAAAGACGAGAGGGAGTGAAAGGGGAGAGGGCCATGCCACAAGGATGAGTGGAGAATTAGATGGCAAGGGAAGAGGGAGGCAGTAAGAGGGAAGTAGAGGTGGGAAGTAGTTTTCCAGATAAGGGGGCACAACCCAGGAGCCAACATGATAGGAGGGGGCCCCATGACAAGACCACCCCATTCCGGACCCCCCCGTTAAAGGAAAAAGGGCAAAGGGGGTCCAGAATCGAATGTGCATTGCAGATATGGGCACCCCAATCCTGACTGTTGAGAGATGCGTGCCCAATTCCACCCCCCGTTAAAGGTAGAACAACATGGGGGGTCCGGAATGGAATTTCGACAGTAGATCTCAGTCATCCAGATCTGTGTGTTCATTAAAATAATGCGCCCTTCCTTTAAAACTTTGGGATAAATGGGTTTTTTGACTAACTCTTGACCTTCTTTTTGCCAAAGGGAACATTTATTTTAGGAAAATACCCCATACATGATTATGTGCTAACATTAGGCTCCATAGGGGATGACACGCCCCTTGTGGGCTGCCGAGAACTCTTTTGTAGCTTCAGTGCCTTGCTGTTGGGCTATGGAGGTGTAGAAAAAACTTAAAGATTAGAAGAAAAACAATATTTACAAACACAGAGGAGCCATGTGTGGCTCAAGAGAAACACTTCTTCAGAAAATGCCCATTCATAGGGCCATTGAAAAATCCTTCACCTTTCAAATCCTGCAACCTGTAGGTATTATTTGAAAATACTTCAAAAATTTTGAAGGGCCCGATCCATAGGGCGTCGAATTTTCCATGCTTTCCCTTGTCCTATTTGGGAGCATCCCATTTCAATACCAGATCTCCCCGCTGGAACTCCTCTTTCTTGACCTTCTTGTCAAATGTCTACTTGATCTTCTGTTGATGACTATGAGCTCTGTCCATTACCTGTTCTCTGACCTACTGTACTTCTACCAATTGATGGGTTCTTCTGATTGTGTCATCAATTTCGCCCTGTTGGTCCTGAATGAATTTTGCCACGGGAAAAGCTAGGTGAGAAGGAAAAACAGCCTCTGTCCCATAAACCAGTTGGAAAGGGGAGATGCCTATGGATCTCTTTGTGGTCACTCGATCAGCCCACAGAGCGAATTTCATCTTTGAATCCTAGGCCTTTTTGTTGTCATTTAACAGTCTTTTGATGATCCTTATTAAGCTTTTGTTAGAAGACTTTTCTAAACCATTGCCCTGGGGATAGTATGGGGTAGAATGAATTGATTTGATTCCAAATTTATCATAGAATTTGACTAATGGTTCATCTTTGAAAGATGTTGCATTATCGGTGACAATCTTGCTTGGGCGTTCGAATCTTGCGATCATGTCCTCCAAGATTCCAATGATTTCTTTATGGGAAGCACTCCTGGTGGGGATAGATTCTATCCATTTGGTAAAGAAATCTGTGGCAATCAGAATCCACCTGTGTTTCCCACTGGAGGCAGGATGAATTTCCCCAATAAATTCTAGGCCCCACTGCTGGAAAGGTCCTGAAACAACCACAGGATTTAATGGAAGAGATTTGAGTTGTTGCTTTCCTGAAAGTTTTCGACATTTGATGCATGCTATGAATTTTTTGCAGACATCAGTAAATAAGGTGGGCCAGTAGTACCCAACCCTGAGAATTTTGTAGGCTGTGGTCTTCCAGAAATGGTGCTCTCCACATAGGCTGTCATGAAAATAAAAAATGATCCTTTGGGCCTCTTGTGGATTCATACATTTTAAAAGCACCCCCAGGGGATCTCTCCAATACAAAACTTGATCAACAAGGCAGTATTTGACTTCTTTGAGCTTTAGAGCTCTTGCCTTGTTCCTTTGTAGGCCATCAAGAGGCCACAACTCTTGTAGAAAATATATGACATCCTTGTACCAAGGACATCGTGCCAATGGGGGTTCTGCTTGAGGGTCTGCATCAGACAGTTGATCTCGCTAACTTTCTAAACATTCATTTATGAAATTTACCCCCAAATATTTGCAATTTTCTTCAGCCAACAACTTGGCTAAACCTTGATCTTTGATCAACTTGGTGGGCTTTATCTCCAGATCAAACTCAAGGATCTTGGCAATCCATTTACTCCTTCTCCCGTCTATGTCAGGATGAATGAGAATCTCCTTCACGACAAGTGAAGGAACATATGCAATGACCTTTGAGTGCAAAACATAGATTTTGAAAGATTTGAGGGCTTTCACTAAGGCATAGGCTTGTTTCTCCATGATGTCATATTTGACCTCTATGTCTCTTAGTGCCCTGCTGAAAAATGAAATAGGTTGCTCCAACCCCTCTGCATTCTTTTGTAGCAAGACAGCTACCACTATGTCGAATGAAGCAAAAGAGAAAATAAGAAAATCGTTTGAGTAATCAAGACTGACGAGTATAGGCACCTCAGTCATTACTTTATTAATATTATCAAAGGAATTCTGAGACTCAGAAGCTACCTGACTTCAATTTCTTTTCTCAACATGGTTGTTATAAGCTTCACCAACTCCGCAAAATTTGAAACAAATCTCCTCAGAAAATTAATCTTTCCTAGGAAGGACTGGACTTCCTTCCCAGACCTGGGAAGTGGCAGTGTTTGGATTGCCTCCACCCTGCTGGGATCAATTCTGACCCCCTTGGCTGACACTATATGGCCCAATAACTTCCCCTCCTTCATGGAAAACAGAGACTTCTTAGGATTCAAGGAAAGGCCAAACTTTCTGCATTTCAGGAAAACTCTTTTCAAGTGCTCATAGTGCTCTTTATTAGATCTAGAAAAGACTATGATGTCATCCAGATAGATGACCACAAACTTATCCTTTTCCCTAGTGGAAGCTATATCCATGGATCATTGAAAAGTTTCCCCTGCATTCATCAATCCAAATGGCATTTTGGCATACATGAATGTACCCCAAGGAGTGGTGAATGTTGTCTTTTCTCTGTCCTTAGGCAAAACATAGATTTGATTGTAGCCAGAGAAGCCATCAATCATGGAAATCCTGGATGCTCCTGTTACCCTCTGCAATATATGTTCCATCTTTAGCAGGGGGTAATTGTCCTTCTTTGAGTTCTTGTTCAGGTTCTTGAAATCAGCACAAATTCTGATATCCCCATTCTTCTTCCTCACTGGGACTAAGTTGGCCACCCACTCTGAATATCTCAAAGGCATGATGATCTGGGCATTTAGCACCTTCTTTACCTCTCTCTCCATGATAGGAAGCAACATAGGATTGATCTGTCTTAGTTTCTACCTAAATGTCTTTGCCTCCTTTTTCAATGGGATTTTATGCTTGATGACAGAGGTGTCATAAGTTTTGAGGTATTCATAGGTCCAGGCAAAAACATCCACAAATTCCCTCAATAATTCAGTGTATTCGACCCTCTGCTCCTTTGTTAGGCTGCTTGACAATTTGATGAACTTTGGATCCTTCTCAGTGCCAATGTTGCACTCAGTTGTATCAGCATCATCATCTAATATTTTTCCCTTTATCGCCACATTATTTCTATCAAAAAACCTTTCCAAAGGAACTAGTCCCTTTGGAATATGATTGCTTGGCAGTTGCACAATGTCATGCTCTGCAATCTTGCTTAGAAAATCACCAGCATAAGGGTCGGTTTCAGAAGCAGAATCTTGATCAATATGTAATGCTGAAAACTCCTCAATAGTCTCCAGGAATATTTTGATCTCAAGACCATCCTCGAACACCTTCCAATGCTTGACATTGTTGGGTATGGAGGGTTTGTATTTTACTTCTACATCATACCTGAGCTTGGGTGGTAGGGGAACTTTGAAATCAGTCGTAGATGTAGACAAAGAATCAACCACTGTGTTCTCCTCTCTTGGAACAAATGAAATGTTGAATGCTAAGAAGAAATTGCCGATTAGGTCCCATACCTCATTCATGTAACTTCTGAGTCGAGGGTGCTTGGCCTAATAAGCGTTTTTTATCTATTGGACTATCAATTATGCATCTTCGAACACTCCTACCTCTCCAATTCCCATTTCCTTTGCAACCCTTAAACCTAAAACAAGAGCTTCATATTCTGCCACATTGTTGGTTGTTTCAAACTCTAGCTTGTATGATAGAGTTATGTTTTCTTGAGTAGGTGACACAAAAACCACTCCAGCACTAGTGCCTTCCCTAGAAGAGGCTCCATAAAAAAACATTTTCCAGACAGAGGTGGTGGGGTAGGAATCTTCATGAGAAACCATGGGATGTTTTTTGAGTTTTAGAGGAGGCTCGGGAGCATCAGTGAGCTGCAGTATACTGGAACCCAACTTAGTGTCAAGAGAAAAGATAATATGATTGGTAGGATTGGTTTAATCACTGATTA
Organism: Picea mariana; assembly: GCA_032191745.1. Taxonomy (NCBI): domain Eukaryota; kingdom Viridiplantae; phylum Streptophyta; class Pinopsida; order Pinales; family Pinaceae; genus Picea; species Picea mariana. The sequence goes on from JASDQU010681020.1 coordinate 52,097, forward strand.
TGTAGGCCAATTGGGCTTCTTTGTATAATATCCTATGTTCCCCCCCATATACTACAATAGTAGCATAGGTGAGTTCCATTTGCAAGGTTCCCCCAAGTCTTTTTATCCAGGATTGTGATAACAGCATGCCAAACTTGGGGGGAACATCAGCCACTACAATGTCCATGACCACACTTTTCATTGGCAGCTGGAAAAGGGTCACAACCAGATCTTTGATGACTCCTAGACATTGGACTTTCCTAGAGTCAAAAGAATAGAGGTCATGATAGGCTCTTGTGACTTCTAGTCCTAATTCTTCCATGACAGTTTTGGGCGTGAGGTTGTGGGAAGCCCCTGAATCCATCAAACAATTGTGCAGCACCTTGTCATGTATGTTCAAGGATGTGTAGAATGGATGGGATAACTCATTTATGTCTTCTACCATAGGACCTAGGATGACTGCAGGCTTTTCATCTTGTAAATTGATTGAGTCTGTGGGATGGTATGAGGGTTCAGACTATAAAATCTCAGAGAGGCGTTTTTTGAACACTTCATGTTTGACCAGTTCGGACAGAGGTACAGGGATTCTGATTTTCTAAATTTCATGCTCAAAGTTAAAAGAGGATGTGAGCTTTGGGATTTCCCTTACTTCAGAAACATGAATCTGAACTATTGGAGAGAGGGGTTGGACCTTCTTACCTTTGTTGCTATATGCTACCTTATTAGCAGGTTTCTTTGTACCGGTCGACTACTTAGGAACATTAGGTGTTCCCATTTTCTTCTTGGATATAAGATCATATTTGTTTTGACTACTGCTAGCTTTTTCTCCCTTACTTATCTCATTAAGTTGGTTGTCCATGAGATACTCCTCATATGTTGATCGAGTCAGATGAGGAAAAAGAGAAGTATCCCCAAAGCAGTGGATTTTAGGATCAAGCCCGTCTATTTCCCTTTCTTCATCATTAGTTACAAAATTATTTTGAAGAGGACCTTGAATCCTTTGATCTTCTTTGTCTCTTCCCCTCTGGTCCCTTTACATCATCTAGGGAGCATTATTATTCAACCTCCTGAAATTTCCTCTATTTTCAGCATTTTGAGGATTTTTTTATGTTTTTTTTCCCTCCACCTTCATTTTCTCCATCTCTATAGACAGGGAATTTACTATCTTGGTCAATTCATCTACTTGAGGGTGAGGCACAGAGGGGCCAGAATTCAAGGCTTCAGATCTTCCCTTTCTCCTGTCTGTATCATCTTTACTCCTGAGCCCGTCAACTGCCAATACATTAGATTCCACTTCTATGGTCACATCTTGCATTTGAGCTAGGGAGGTAGCTCTTCTCTCTCTCAAAAAAAGGTAGAAGTCAGGGTCAAATGCATTAGCATAAGAGATTTTAGTAGAATCTTCTAAGGGCTTTATCTCAGCAGGAATATTATTTTACATTTTATTGAATCTTTTGGAGAAGTCAGAAACAGACTCTCCACCCTCTTTCTTCAAGGATAAAAAATCTTTCATATAATACATGAATTTTTTTTTATCTCCCCACTGTCTCAAGAAGACATTATCAAGCGCTTCAATCTAGCAATGGAACCAGGGGTCAATCCCCTAAACCATTTCCTGACCTCATCATCAAGGCTCTGGATAAAGACTCTCATCCAGACATCTTCATTTTCAATGTTCAAGTTGTATGCATAATTGTAGAAGGTAGCAAGGTGCTCTTCAACAGTTATGTCCTCTTCTCTCATGAATTTAGGCATATATTTCAAGTAATCTCCAGCAGGGAGAGGATTCATGGGTTGAGGTAGGATTAAGGGGGCATATATGGCAGCCACTATGGCATCCATTCTATTTACAGGGGGATTAACACCCGCCATAGGGACAATAGGTGTAGGAGAACTAGGAGGAGATGAGGTTCGAATCGGGAAGACAAGAACTGAGCTTACAGGAGGTAAGGGGAACAACCGATAATTTGGTGGACAAGATTGAGGACTAAAAGGAACAAAAGTTTCCCTTGTTTCGGCAACAGTAGTAATAGGAGAAGGGGTGGTAAAACCTGGGGTAGGAAAATCTTTTGAGGTGCTGGGCCTGAACCAGGGTACTACCTTGGGGGAGACGGGAGTGAGAAGAGTTTCTCCTTCCACAACAAGACCAGGAGGAGAAAACTCAACCCATCATGGGTTGAGGTAGGATTAAGGGGGCATATATGGCAGCCACTATGGCATCCATTCTATTTACAGGGGGATTAACACCCGCCATAGGGACAATAGGTGTAGGAGAACTAGGAGGAGATGAGGTTCGAATCGGGAAGACAAGAACTGAGCTTACAGGAGGTAAGGGGAACAACCGATAATTTGGTGGACAAGATTGAGGACTAAAAGGAACAAAAGTTTCCCTTGTTTCGGCAACAGTAGTAATAGGAGAAGGGGTGGTAAAACCTGGGGTAGGAAAATCTTTTGAGGTGCTGGGCCTGAACCAGGGTACTACCTTGGGGGAGACGGGAGTGAGAAGAGTTTCTCCTTCCACAACAAGACCAGGAGGAGAAAACTCAACATGAACACTCCCAAAATTTAAACTGTGGAAAAATCCAATAGAAGGTAACAAAATAGAATGAGATGCAGGTGTTGGGGTTTCTATAGAATCATGAAAATCATCAGAAATACCTGGTTTAGTAGTAGAAGAACTTATTCCTAAGGCCTTTCCATTTTTGATAATCTTCTCTGGGTCAGCTTCAGGTGGTGCTAAAGGCAGATGAGGAGTAGACCTTGTATGTCTTCCTTTAGAAGCCACGACTGAAATAGTGGAGTCTCCTATGGGTTCACATCGGTGGAGTCTCCCTAGTGGAGTCACCAGGTGCACAGTATCAATCTTAGTAGTTATGATATCTGATGCACCTTCAGAATCAATTAATCGTTGTCGTTCAATCCCAGCGAAAATATTCAACTTCTTCCCTGGAAACGGTGCTAGAAATGTTAGCGTTAGAATTCACTCCTGGATTGTAGCAGAAGAAGAGCCCAATTCCCATCAGTTTTATGTCACGAGTAATTTTAATGGGGGTGTTCAGATCAATCTTAGTAGTTATGATATCTGATGCACCTTCAGAATCAATTAATCGTTGTCGTTCAATCCCAGCGAAAATATTCAACTTCTTCCCTGGAAACGGTGCTAGAAATGTTAGCGTTAGAATTCACTCCTGGATTGTAGCAGAAGAAGAGCCCAATTCCCATCAGTTTTATGTCACGAGTAATTTTAATGGGGGTGTTCAGATGGATAGGGACCCAAGAAGATATCACTTTAATTCAGAAAACCAGGCCTAGCAAGCAATAACAGGTGAGGTCTTGATCTAACTTCCATCAGTAGGTTGAGTATAAAATGAGCAGAGGGAAGACTTGGTAGGAGAAGTGAAAAAGACTGCTCTGGGCATCAGACCTTCCAACAGTTTGAGGAGGAAAAACTTAGAAGACAAACTCTTCTTGGTTTAGAGTTTCATGGAACTGAAAGGCGACTTGACTGAATCCTCCAATTCCAAACCATTCAACGCTGAGACAATACAAGAACTGATTAGAAATGGTGCAACTATCACAGTGATCAAACATACATCATCCTATAATAGTGCAAATCGACTAGATCCTCCAATTCCGAGCAGTTCTAACATAGTGGTAACAAAGAAATGGAAATAGGCTGACATTCATAAGACAAGAAATCTCAAGTGCCAATGCATAACTAGAGCAACCAGTGCTTCATCAAAACTTTACAATCGAGAGCTTAGCTCAACCATCGATGCTTTCAAAAATGGAAAAATGGCCTACATATACCCAAAGAAAAAACAACAGCAGCGAAAATGAGAAATTGCATTTAAGACCTTGCGTCTGCATGTCTACTGGAGATCTGCACATGCAGTCCCTGAACGATTGTGCGCTTATGTTGGATGCAATCAGATTCCTGGAAGATCTGTGAACTAATCGACAAGCCTTTAATCCTTTGCCGAACTTTCCATTTATGGTGGAGACGATGTCTAACAACCACCAACAACTTCAATAACTTCCTCCTTGGGATCAGGAACAACCCTGGTCAACTCTTCCTTTTGGGACGTGGAGGTATTCTTACGGTGCCCCCTGGATCTGCCAACCGGTTGCATGGAAAGACTTGCAAGCAGGTGCAATGAATGGAGCACATGATGGGAAGCATTGCGTGAATGAAGGCCAGGTGGGAATGATTTGGCATTCTTGGCATGGAAGTGGGAAGGGAAGTGATCGAGTGGATGAAGGTGACATGCGCACTGCATCATCATAGGCTAGTGATGAGGTGACATAGAGTGAGGGGTAATGGCAGCTGAGGAGGTGACAGGGGTGAGACACATGTCAAGAGGCAAGAAGGTGATAGACAAAAGGAGAAAAGGCGATGGGATATGATAGGTCGAGGGAGGACACATCGCTTATGATGGGATGATGTTGAAGGGAGAGGGACAGATGTCAGAAGATGAGAGGGAGTGAAAGGGGAGAGGGCCATGCCACAAAGATGAGTGGAGAATCAGATGGAAAGGGAAGAGGGAGGCGGTAAGCGGCAAGTAGAGGCAGGAAGCATTTTTTCAGATAAGGGAGCCGATGACACAGGATGCAACAT
>JASDQU010681020.1:56802-69831 GCA_032191745.1 Picea mariana
TCGAATGTGTGTCACAGATCTGAGCACCCCAATCCTGACTGTTGAGATATGCGTGCCCAATTCCGGACCCCCCCATTAAATGTAGAACAACAAGGGGGGTCCAAAATGGAACTTCAGCCGCAGATCTGGGTGCATAGATATCGATCATCTAGATTTGTGTGTTCATTAAAATAATGTGCCCACCCTTTAAAACTTTGGGATAAATGGGTTTTTTGACTAACTCTTGACCTTATTTTTTCCAAAGGGAACATTTCTTTTAGGAAAATAACCCATACATGATTATGTGCTAACAAAGAGGACTTGTGTATTTCGAAATGGAAGCATGTTAGGAAACATTCCTTCCATGGGATATGATATTCCTAGAATCTGACCTGTGTATCCTTGAACAATTAAATGACCAATATGACCATATCAGTGCGTTAAACTCAAATAGCTCCATCCAAATAACATATATGACAAAGAAAGAATAAGCATCCCATCAATTCTATCATTCCAGACAAGTGCCAGTAGACCAACCCAAAATTTTCCATAATCAAGAATCAAATTAATCATTATGATGGAATAAACTTTTTTCACATAGGCCATCCAGTTCCTAAATATGAAAGGTTGATAAAAAAATGTATCTAAAATAGAACACACTCAGATAATGTTATTTGTCAAGATCATAGAGAAGTAGGCATGTTTAGGACAGAAATGAACATAAAAAACAGTTACAAGGGTTAAATAAAAAGAATTAAACCCAAATTGTGGTTCATGCTAAACAATACTTGGCATCAATTATTGTCAAAAAATGTTGGCTTCCTGGCAGACATATTACAAGTTCCATATCAAAGCACTAAGGCTGCCTTTTGAGACATTGATATCAGATTTTCTAGCTATGAGCATAGAATCACACCCATTACCTTTGATAGTTCTGAAACTCCACATATTGATTGTTATTTATCAAAAATATTGTAGAAAAGGTAAAATGAATAGTAGTCCCATTAGCAATATCCAATCTGAGATCATTTTAGTGCTTCAGAATTCCAAGAACAAGTGGTACATCGTATCAACAAATATGGAATCTTTGTCTCCTTTTGTGTGTCATGAACTACACCTTCTCATAAATAAGGATAGTAGCCTTTATTCAAATATTTGAAATATAATTCCTTCTGAATAGTTGAGGCTCACATTTACTCTTGCAATCATCAAAACTCCCACAAAAGGAGCTAGGAGAGTATATAAGAACCCTTAAGCCAACCACTTTTGGATTAGGTCACAACAATATCAAAGGACAAAAGCAACAGGATTGGTTCAATCACTCTTACAGCCCAAAGAGCATCCCCTCTCTCAAAATATTTGTTGAAGAATTTATCAAATGTTGGGGTCCAAAATTTTAGGGTTTTGAAGATACACATCATGAGATAGTGGTAGCCCTGCTGAAGGATGGCCTTCAGGTAATGAAGAGATTGATGATGATGAGGTTTTCCTCAAGGAAGAAAGCTACTAGGCATTAAGGGAGAGAGTTGAAGAAGGAAATACCATGGGGCAGTCTTATACCACTATTGAAAAGGCTGACCATAATGGTGGTGGTGTCCTAGAAGACTCTAGGAATTTTCATGTTGATCCTTCAGACCATGGTGATGAGTTTTCTACCTAGAAGGAAATGAATGAGGATGTTGCAGATTTGAAGATTTGTAACATTGTTCCTGTTGTCCCAAAGGATGATGATGTTACATAATTGGAGTTTTGTAAGGAGTGTGAGAAAGATGATAACATACTCGCTGGTGGTTTTAATGGTCTTAAAGAAATGTCAACATAACAAGTTTATATTGTTCTTAAAGAGAAATTCCATGCTCCAGTGGTTGAAGCTGATGAAAGAGGGATTCTGGATCAGATTTATGGTAAAGTGTTTGATGATGGACTGGACCTTATGACAGGGTTACAGTCTGTAGATTTAACTTTATTCGATGATGAAATTATTATTTCCCAAGAAGCTCAACAAATCCTGAACGTGGATTGCAGTCTTGAGGTAAAGAAAAGAGAGGATTCTATTGTTGACCTAGGTCGAGCAATATCACATTTCTATACTTTTACATCTGGTCGTGAAAGTGAAACACATGAAGATGACAGGGGATGTGATCATGAAGTGAAACCTAATTTTGAACCATCACCATATAATTTTGAAGACTTTGTTCTGTTCAACTCAAGAAGAGGCCCCTTCTTCATTTCTTTTGATGAAGACCCTCATTGTGATAAGCATGGTAAAAATGAAGATGGCAATGCTAATATTATAGATCAAGAAGAAAAATACCCCAACAACCTTGATATACACCTAGATCTAGGCTCATTCTTTGGCAAGCACAGTCACAATTTTGATGCCATAAAATGCGATTTTGAAGAGCCCAACGAATATGACTCAGTAGTGATCGGTAAGACAACCTACCAACACTCGAACTTCGATATTTCTCTATTTTCTATGGAAATCAAGAACAGGGGTAAGAAAGATTGCATTGATGGAGTTTTGAAGGTTTGGTGGTTCTGGGATTCTCGTGCACTTCTGTGAGGAGTACACGGCCCCAAGTAGGAGCCAGATGTTACCACCAATTTTGTATGAGACAAAATGAGCATTATTTGCAAGCAAATCATGAGAGGCACGCCCCTGGACTGTTGTTGCAAAGGGCAGTGAATACTAGAAGAAAGAGTGGGTCCTTTCCGCAAGTATCAATTTGTCAAGACTCAGAGGGTTGGGTCAGTAGTTTTTGAAGGTGCAAGGCTATCCCTGAGAATCAAAATTAAAAGGGCGAAATAGGGTACATTTTGTAGGCAACAACTCTGCAACAGCCATTGAGATGGCATTGAGGAATTGATCTAAAGGGTTTCTTTAGACAAAGAACCTACAGGTTAAATTCATTCTTCATCATCAAGTAAAATATCAGAAATGTGACCTTGTCTTGAGTTGTTTATGACTAGTAAAATGTCCAAATTTTAAGAGATGAAGATGAGAAGGGATTATTTTTTGATGGATTTTCCATGAAAACACATAGCATACCTAAAAAACACTTTTTTGGATTATAAAATGAGCTTGTATGCCAGGTCTGGTGATTCTCTTGACATGTCCCCATAAGATGGAGAAGCCATGGAGGGTGATGCAGCTGTTTATAATATGTATGACTAAGATTTTTTCACTATATGCATCAAGACTATTACATGTGTTATTGATGAATATAAACTAACTGTTGAAGGTCTTCTTCACGCCAGTGGTTACCAAATTAAGAAGTCAAATAGAAACAGAACATGTGGTGTAATATTGGAGATAACATTAAAATGACTAGTCTTGAAAGTGCAGTCTTAAGATCTCAAACGAATCAATATTTTCTCCAGCCAGGGTTTGAAGTTTATCATGGTCATATTTCAACATTAAAGAGGGGGAAAGGGTGACATAAATTTTCCTTGAACACCTGCTAGGACAGTGACAAATTCTGGTAAACATCTATTAAACAGTGAATCCCTACAGAGAAGCACATTAATTATAAGGTCACATTAGCAAAGGAAGGAAATATCAGCAAGTGATGGTGGGTTGATAGTGTATAATCAATTTCATATCAACAGATTAAAACAACAGCTCACTCAAGACAATAAGAGCTCACTTAGAGACGTCCTTGTTAGAAAGAATAGGTATGCTCGTTTAACCATAGACAATATAGCAATATTGTCACCCAATCATAGGCCAAAGCCACCCCCAAGCACCTTAACCTTGACAGAGAATAATTTTGGAAGAAAACCTAGGCCTAATAGCCAATCAAGGTAGCACATCACTCTCCATTGTTAACATACCAAGCAAAAATTCCAAACCATAACCAATAGAAAGTCCAAGCCTAAACCAAGAATACATGCTACAGTAGCTGCAACTGTAGCTACTCTCTAGACTTGCGCACTTACTTGGTTTCTGCAGTGTGCACTCTTACATTTCTGCAGTTGTGAGTTGTGTGTGTCAAATGAAATTTGGCATCCTGTATTTATACTACTCCTCTTTAGCTGTTTGGGATGACTTTTCATTCTAGAGGCTAAAATCTCAATATTAAATATTTCCTTTAGCCAACTTGTCTTCTAGGGTTATGTCCAATGCTTTAGGGTTTTTTCTGCTTTCGAGAATATTCTATTCTTGTCAGGGTTACACGTGGAGATTAATACCTCTCGCAACTACCATAATATCAACACTCCCTCCTAGCTAGGGAGGTATTGAAGTCAATGGTCTTGAGCACAAACATACCATTCAACTAGTAGCATCATTGTAGCCATATAGGCTATCTCATGATTAGATCATGATCACCATCATCACTATCAATATCATCTGATAGCATCAAGTGCATCATCTCTCGAAGCCATACTCCATCTGAGTAATCAGGCATGATGCTGAATAAGTCACTCACTTCACAGAGTGATACAAGAACCATTCTTCTAATCCAGACATATGTCCTAGAAGAATAACTATTCCAATATATGTTGGAAACCACGCCATGGGCTACAAGGACTATTCTTCTAATCCAGAAACACGTCCTAAAAGAACAAATCTCCTGGACCATTTTCATCTGGAGAATGTCTTTCCATCAATACACTGACTATCCATCTAGCTGATAATCATTTTCAACACTACTGATAGTCTACATGCCAAACAAAACAATGTCATTCAATATAACACAATTGTGTCTATCCATAGTAGTACACAACCACACCAAGTAGCACACAGCTACTTAATCAGTGACACATAGTCACAACTAGTGGAACACATCCACCATAGTAGCATACATCTATTGTCCAGAGACATACAGTCTCCATAGCAATCATATCATCTAATATCAACCTGCATAGAAACAATATCATGATATAAACTGAGTCATCTGGGCCATTCTTCCACTCACATCTGTGAGATATGGAAGAGCATCTTCCCTCGAAAAGTAAAACATCAGCCATGGGATATCTGGACTATTCTTCTCAAGAACAAAAGAATAATTGTCCCTAATTTATGAGCCTGGACCATTCACCTAACTGGGCCATTCCTCTGATACTAATCATAGTGCAACCTGGAGAGAATGATTCTACCCTAGGGAATACCTATCCCTGATTGCCAAACCTAGACCATTCACCTAACTGGGTTGGTCCTCCAACACTAAAGATAGTGAAACGTGGAGAGAATGAGTATGCCCTAGGGAATGATTGTCTAGACCATTTCTTAAGGAAATGATTGTCCTGCACCAACCTCCAAAATGGACCATTCTTCGAAACTGCTCACAACTGTGAAATTCGAAAGAATGACTGCCTGAAGAGGTGGACCATTCTACTTGACCACTACTGAGAGTGACTGCCAAGAAGAATGACTGTCCTAGACCATTCCCCCACACTGGCCACAAGGGTAATCGTTGTCTATGGTACATCAACAATTTATCGAAACGTTTTCGTTACGAAAATGATTTTCTAATTTGGACCATTTTCCGAACTGGAAAATGCATGTCCATCAAAAATCTCAAACCACTTTTCGAACTGGAAAGGAACTACTCATCCTGGACCATTTTTCGAACTGAAAAATGATTGTCCATAAATCAATAACACATCAGTGCTCCCTCCCAACTTGGGAGTAATCTCTTCTTTTTTCCAATAAGGAAGTCGTCTCCACGAGCCCCATATTGTTTCTTAAGTATGCAAACTTTTCATCTTGGATAGAGGCTTTATTAAAATATTTGTTATATGCTCATCGATGTTGTCTCTTGCTGTTGTAGCATCAGTCCTCCATACAGTCTTGCACCAATTCTCCAATAAATCTCTTGCTAACTTTCTTCTCACCTTTTCCATGAGCAATATCCTCAATATATAGGAGAAGATGATTAGTTACTTGGATAGGGAATGATCCCAAGATATCTGGAAAGTCAGTACTTTGCCAACCATTCGAAAGCCAACTCATCCTTCTAGAAGATTCCTTCTAGAAGGATCGAGAACTTATCCATTTTCCTCCTTTAAAAACATGTTCGCACCCTGACCTTGAGTACAGTGCAAGAAGTTCGCACCCCAGCTGAATTCAGACTGTGGGAATGAAGGATTCTCGCAGGAGAGTATATATGCAGCCGGCGAACTATCTTTAAAATATGATTTTTGGAAGCTGACAAGTGTAACCTTTCTCAGGAAAATGTTCTTAGTGAAAAGCTTGATTTTCCATTATCATGTCACTATCATGACATCGCCTTTGATGACCAAAAATGTGGATAACAATCGATGGAGATATACTAAAGAACCACTTCTCGCTTCTGGATTTTTATTACGGAGAATATAATGCTTGATCTCAATGTACTTTGGTCTATCATGGAACACTGGTTTTCTCTTAAGGCTTTCACATAGCTTTGATCATTACAATATATCATGGTTGAAACCAATACTTTTGTTTCCTTCTATCTCATGACATCGTGGCAAATCTCAAACTGAAACATATCCATGTAGCACTTCTTCTATCATCATGAGAGTTTGTCATGAATTAGCAATCCATCATCTCAGAATTCTGAGTAATCATTCTGATACACTATCTCTTTCATAGAAATTTTTCACCACACTTCTACTATGCATGAGAGGCTCTGCACCAAGTTGTTTGAATCCATTCAAGGTTTTCTTATATCTTCATACATGGGTCTCTTTCTGGTATACCTCAAAACCTTGAGATTTCTTTACATAAGCTTCTTCCTCAAATGTTCTATTGGGAGAACAATATTTTACAACCAACTGATGTAAACTTCAATCCATGGATACTGCAAGAGATATAATAGCTCAGATAGAGGTGTATATGGTTTACGGGAACAAGTTGTTATCATGGTCTTCTCCTCCTTCTGGAAGAACCTCTAGTTTCTAATCTCACAATGCTTCCATTCATAACCCTTTTTCACAATTTCTTACATATATTTTTCTTCATCATAACTTCCATTTCTTCTGCTTGATTGCTTCTGGTTCAAACCAAGATGGTAGTCTTGTGATTCTCGGTATAATAATTGGTTGTTCTAGCATTTCTTTCTCTCTTGGAATCTTTATGTTCTTCCTCATGTTTCTCTTTAGCTCTTGGGTCCATGGATTTTCTATAGATTCCATGCCCTGAAGATTCCAACTTCTTATTTTCATCATAGGATCATGGGTGTAGATGGAAAACCAGGGATACTTTAAGGCTTCTTTTTGAAGAAGACTTCTTCTAAAGTCAAGCTGAACACGTGTTGCTTTTCATGGCTGCTACTTGCAATGGGAACATGGATAGATACTTCATAATACTCACTGGGTCATATTATTTAGGATTATCTCCCTCCTAATCCTTGCTTCATGCATGAATGCATGCTCTTCTTTAGGAATTTTGTAATCATCTCCCTCCATCTAAGATAATCCACGCTATTGTCTACATTTTTATTTCCTTTTGCAAGGTGACACAAGTCTTTTTCTAATTTCCTCTGTTTTGACTTCTTTTGGGTCTCTTCAGGTTTGATTCTAATTTTGGCTTATCTAGTAGTTGTTACTTATATAATAGCTTCCACGGGAATTGCTACCAAAGAGTTGTCAAAGTACTTCATCTTTTCATGTGTACTTCATCTTTTCATCTTTTTTTACTTCATAGAGTAAGTCGTGACTACTTTGACTTGGTCAACCTTTTGAATTTTACCAAAAACTCAAACTTGACATCTTAGCTTGTTGAGAGTACTAGGAGGTGCACTGGGTTAGGGCACACTAGGCTATCTAGAAATTAGGTCAATATCTTCACTTAAGGTGCCTAAACAAGAGGGTTAGGGTTTCATTGCTGCAACAAAAACTTTGACTGCAACTACAACTGTAATTGAGCAAATCCTCCCAATCTATCTTTTAGTGGTTAGACTGTCCGAAGATAGTATGGGCCCATAACCTATTAGAAAGTGTAATACCCAAAGGTTGAGCCCCTGCTGAATTGTAATTTTGTCTATAGATTGGTGATTCGAATGGTTATAAGCTGAGAGGATTATGTGTTTATTAGGCTGGTGAGCCAGATGCCAAGGCCAATGAGCCTGACTTTGTATATGTAATTATGCAGATAATTAATAAAATACAAGCATCGCTACATGCAGACCAACCATGAAGAAAGAGTGATGGGAGACTAAGCTTCCACAAGTGGGTAAGGGAAGGGGGGATGAAAGGTTGGGAAGAGGGGCTAAGCTTAGGGGCTTAAGTCCTTGAGAATAATAATTTATTATTATTCCAAGTTGTGTGAAATATATATTTTTATCCTAGATTCCTGGAAAAGGGAATGCATGCGTGATGGAGTGCATGCAGCTTCATGGGAAACATGTGTTGGCCCAGGCACATGAAATTTAACCCAAGAATTGATCCGTGATGGGGGTCTGTCCTGCCACTCTCCCATCCTCCGCCTGAGTTCTTTGTCGGTCTTCCTCCTAAACCCGTTTTGCCTCTACGTGGAACCTCTGCTTACCCTAATGCAACTCTAAGAACCAAAATCCATGGGTCATCCTGTATCTTCTGCAGTACCCGACACACCTAATCAATCACCTAATGGGAGGGAAAACTGACATGTTTCATTCCTTGAACCCAACATATCTGCTCTTGCAAAGCCAAGTTCGTACCTGGACTATTTGGGTCGTTGCCTTCTTTTTTCCTGAGTTGTTTTGAAAAGTTGTGGTTGTTGTCTCTCGTACCCTGTTGGAGTTGAGGCGAATATTGACTGAAGAAGCAGGTTGTCAAGCCTATGAGCAGCTCTCTTTAGGCGAGAGAGTTTGTTGGGAAGTGGTTTTCTCCTAGAGAGAGTCCAACACCAGCTACAGAGCTCTGAGAATTCCTGATCCGACATGTTGCCGAAACCCGGAGAGGGAGTTGAAGTAGCCGATGGATTGTGTGACAATGAAGGTGTATACTCCTGGGTGGAACAGGCATGTGGGGAATGAGAGTCTGTGAGTAGTGGGTATAAGAAGGCTCCTGGAGAGAATCCTTCTGGTTGCATTGTGCAATTTTCCTGTAACCTCAGCCTAGTTTAGGATTCTTTTGCCTTGGGTGGAGCTTAGTCCCAGCTCGGGGGTGACCCACTGCTGAGAGTGATGAGTAGTGTCATCTAAGGTTTGGAGGTTCATGGAAGGTCTGCACGTAGTTGTTAATTTACTCCAGCTAAAATATAAGTATCATCTATGTACTTAATTATGTATTTTATGCATGATTGGGTCACTTGAAATGTATCATGTATCCTGTTGCGTATAAGAATTATTGTTAATTCCATTGATTCTGTATAGTAGCAGTAATTCTATTATTACTTTGTGTTAAGTGTTTAAAATTCATTTAAATGCATGTTATATAAGTGTATATTCTGAGTGGTAGCATTGCCCGGCTTGGTGGTGGCTGGGGACATTACATAAAGAATAGGTGTGCTCATTTAACCATAGACAATAGAGCAATATTTTCACCCAACCATGGGCCGAAGCCACCCCCGAGCACCTTAACCTTGACAAAGAATAATTCTAGAAGAAAACCCTAGGCCTAATAGCTAATCAAGGTATCACATCACTCTCTAGAGTTAGCATACCAAGAAAAAATTACAAACCATAACCAATAGAAAGTCCAAGCCAAAACCAAGAATACAGGTTACAGTAGCTGCAGCTGCAGCTACTCTCCAGACTTGCACACTTACTCAATTTCTGCAATGCGCATTCTTACATTTCTACAGTTTCAATTTGTGTGTGTCAAATGAGATTTGTCATCCTGTATTTATAATGCTCCTCCTTAGCTGTCTGGGCTGAATTCTCATTCTAGAGGCTAAAAGCTCAATCTTAAATATTTTTTTTAGCTGACTCGTCTTCTAGGGTTATGTCCAATGCTTTAGGGTTTCTTCTGCTTCTTGGAATATTCTATTCTTGTCAGGGTTACACGTGGAGGTTAATACCTCCCACACCTATGATAATATCAACAGTCCTCGCTAGGGTTAGAAACCTAAGGCCCAAACGTGCTTGCACCTTAAGGTTTTAACCTTAGACATCTAATCCTTTATCTAAGTTAAGCCTCAAGAAGGGAGACAATATCTAGGGCCCAACATGCTTTTACCCTAGATCCATTTTCCTTAATGTCTAACCTAAGGCTCGAACATGCTCACATCTCAAGGAGTAGACTCTACATCTTTCGCTTCATCTAGTTCAACCTCCAAGTGTTGCCCGCTATACCGCATGTGCCCAATGAAAAGACACTGACCTTCAGACTTCCAATTACTTCTCTCAAAACACTTTAAATCTACCCAAACTCATTTTTCCTAGACTTCACTCTCCATTGTAAGCATCCTTGCCCTAATTCCTAGCAATCTCAATCCATGGATCCCCCCTTGAGCCAAAAGAGAGTTGGCCAGAAGTGAAAGAGGGATTGGTGAGGTGACAGTGGCCTTCCCTCTAAGTTATGCAGGATTTCACTTGAGCTTTTGGACTTTAGCTTAACAAGTGTGGATCTGTGCAATCATAGGAATTACACCTATTCTTTCCTAAAAAAGAGAACCCAAGTGGATCCCAAAGAACTCTAGTGCAGAGAAATACACCCATGCTTTGCATTTGCTTTGGCTGGCTGGGACTCTCAGTTTTATGGCGAGAAAGAAAAATCTGAGGTCAAATGATTGAATGATTGATTGGAGAGAGAACAGATTCAATCAGAACCCAGCTAGTGGATCCTTTCCTACACATTGGTTTATGAAGGTTGGTCACTATTATTGTTTCATTGTTTGACAAAATATTATCTTCTTCTTCATGAAGCTTGTTGATGAAGGCGAGGTACAAGGAGAGCTTGTCGATGAAGGAGAATGATTAAAGTTTTGTTTTTCTGATGCCCATAGGCCCATGAAGGATTTGGGGTTCTTTCAAGAAGTTATTGTAAAAACCCAATGTTTTTCAAGGCATCAAGGTCTATGCAATGTCTATTCTTCTGTGCAGACAAGGTCCTAAGGTCTCTACAGGATCCATTTCTTTCATACTCACATGCAGATAGGATTCTCAAGTTTGTTTTGAATTTGTTTTTTGAATGCCTATATGCTCATTTGGCTATAAGGTTATTTAGGGTCAACCTAACATTCAAGTAGTAGCAATATGATGAGGCAAAAGAAAGAGAAATAACAACCATATATTACATTGCCTCAATCATGACCACATCAACCAAAGCTAATCAGTGACCATGAGACCACCCATCCTTTTAGGGTTCAGATGATATGTTTCGTTGCTTTGATGCTATACGACATATGTATGTTATAATAGTCAATATTAACATGTTTAATGTTGAACGTGATTATTAATATCATTGTAACCACTACATGGCTCACAGTGGTTGTTAGTTGTCAGTTAGGTTAAGGAAAGAACCTAATATATAAGCAATGGGTAGTTTCACGTCAAGGGGTTAACTTCTTTTATGTCTGTTCTTAAATGGAATTACAGCTCTTGTTCATTCTTTCTTCAACCTTTCTTGGACAGCACATGTATCATAAGCTTATGCCTTCAGTTTGAGACATATATAATATTTTTTTAGTTGTTTACTTCCATATTTTTCATGGTTAATGTTTGTTGTAACTTCTAGCAGTACGATGTTGATGGTTTATGGGCCTGAACAGTATTCATTGTGTGTTTGTTGGATATCATATACATTTATTTGAGTTTGAAATATATGCTAACAAGTATTCACATTAACTACCAATGTCCAAAAGTCCAATAAAATTAATTTTTAAAATAATAACACAAGAATCCATGTAAAACTCATATGGAAAAAGCCCTTCTCGGCTACCCATGACAATATTTCCAACAAAAACAAGAAATACCAATCCATTGCAGAATGTGCCAACATTCTTGAGAACCCTCCTTTTTTCATAAAGTGTTGCACAACATCAACCCTCCACTGTTCATGGATCAAAAGCACCTCGTTAGCCAAATACAAAGACAATAGAGATTCCTTGAAATACTGAAGCTCCTCCTTAGTTTTAAAATCCCATTTTTCCATATGAAGGAAGGCCTAGTAGATGGAGCCACTGCTTGGCTGTAGCTAATCATGCCATGAAGTCAACACATGGAAACATTTGCAATACTCATAATCCCAATTATGTGCGGGCAGAAAGATTCATTTATGTTTTGTATCGATTTTTTTGTTGGCCCCAGATAATTACTGCAAGGCCCTCTACCTAATAATAGAGTTTCATCACAACTCTTTACCACCACCTTCTTATTGGGAAGGTGTTGTGTGTTTTGTTGTAAAAACTGGAGCAATGCCCCATCTATTCCATGCCAATTTCTCAAAGCAATGTAAACTTGTTCTCCTCCAATGCATCCCAAATCCACTCCCATTCTAATCAATAACTCGAGGCTCCTTTCTAGCTGTGATCTGAGGACTCTCAAACTTACAAGAGATTCAGTCCAGAAAAATTCCAAGAGGTTAGGGATCCCGAATGATGAAAGTCTATATTTTCAATTAAATGTGGAACTATCCTTCCACTCATCCACAAGCCCTGCATAATACACAATACAGTAGAAATGAAAAAATTTCTTGTTTGAAAATGGATCATTACACATCGTGTTTTTCTGCATCTATTTGAAAACAGAACATTTCCTACTGTGTTTCTCTACATTTATTGGGAGATACAATATTTCCCACTCTATTTCCCACATCTATTTTCGACCTTTTATTTTAGGCTCTCATAGGATTTATGAGAAGAGACCATTCCCACCATTAGTTCTAATTTAGTTATAAATTCTAGATCTATTGTTTTTTATTTAGATCCATTCTTTTACTTAACACACAAGTTAAGATGCAGCTAAATCAAGATCCATTGTTGTGATCTCGATCCATTTAACTTTCAATAGAAAAATATAAATAATAATAATGGAAATAAATTATAATGATACATGAGAGTTTATAATGATACCTTTATAACAAATAAATGGTGAATATATACATTCAAAGTAGTGGATTAAATGATTTTCTAATTCCTTTTTTGAAAAAACTCAATCTAGATAAAGTTTTAAAATTCTAGATCCATTGAATATT
>JASDQU010681021.1:0-46508 GCA_032191745.1 Picea mariana
TTATTGAAGGATTCTCAAAGATTGCACACCCAATCACTTCCTTGCAAAAGAAGGGTGTGAAGTTTCAATGGACATTGGATTGTGAGAAGAGTTTCCAACACTTGAAGAAATTATTAACAGGTGCTCCAATACTAAGGATTGCATACCCAAATGAAGACTTCATTGTATGCATAGATGCATGTAAAGAATGACTTGGTGGAGACCTCAGTCAAAATGGGTTTGTTATATGTTATGATTCAAGGAAGTTGAAGGAGCATGGAAGACACTATGCCACTCATGATTTGGAGTTGGAAGCCATAGTGCATGCCTTGAGGAAATGGAGACACTATCTCATGGGAAAAAGGTTTGAGCTGAGGATAGACCATAATGGTCTGAAATATTTATTGATCAACCAACTCTAAATGCTAGACAAAGCAGATGGTTAGAATTTCTTAGTGAATATGACTTTGATATAAATCATATCAAGGGGAAAGAGACCAAAGTGGTTGATGCACTCAGTAGAAGAGTGCATGAATTGCATGATACAACCATTAGCATGTACCAATCAGATTTGAAAGAAAAAATTTTGGAGGCTGCAAAAGTAGATTTGTAATACAAGGAATTGGTGGAAAATTACAGCAAGGTAATTTGTACCAAAAAATTGAAGAATATAAGCTAGATAATGATGAAATTCTCATGTAGAGGGGCACAATTTATGTACCAAATTCCCATGAATTGAAATATATGATATTGAGAGAAATGCATAGTGTACCTTATGTTGGACACCCGGGTTATCAGAAAACTATTGCAGCTGTCAAGAGCCAATATTATTGGCCAGGACTGAAGAGACAAGTTGTTGATTTTATTGCCAAATGTTTGGAATGTTGAAAGGTAAAAGTTGAACATAGACACCCAGCTAGGTTGCTACATCCATTACCCATTCCTGAGTGGAAATGAGAAGTTGTAACAATGGATTTCATCACCAAACTGCCCAAAAAAAACAAGCAACATGATTCTATCATGGTAGTGGTGGATAAGCTTACTAAAACTGCCCATTTTATTCTAGTTAAGCTCTCTCACAAGGAAGCCAACATTGTTTATGTTTATTTGAGAGAAATTGCTCGATTACATGGTATACACAAGACAATTGTGTCTGACAGAGATCCAAAATTTACCTCCAATTGTTTGAAGGGATTATTTAATAGATTTGGAACAAATTTGAATTTTAGCACAACTTATCATCCAGAATGAGATGGACAAAGAGAGAGGGTGAATCAAGTGATTGAGGATATGTTGAGGATGTATGTGATGGATAAACCATCAAAATGGGAAGACCACCTACACTTAGTAGAGTTTGCTTATAACAATGGGTACCAAACATCTCTAAATATGAGTCCATTTGAAGCACTTTATGGAGGAAAGTGCAACACACCAGTAAGCTGGGATAACTTAGCAGATGGAGCAGTGGTTGGGCCAGATTTACTCAGGGAAATGGAGGATCAAATGTTGAAAATAAAAAAAAATTTAAAGGCTACCCAAGATAGGCAGAAAATCTATGTTGATAAGGGAAGAAATCACAGGGAATTTAAAGTTGGGGACCATGTATTCTTGAAAGTGAAAGCCAACAAAAGTTCCATGAAGTTGGGAAATTATTCAAAGTTGGCAGCTTGCTACTGTGGGTTGTTTGAAATCCTAGAGAGGATTGCTCCAGTATCTTATATGATTGCATTACCTCCATCTATGTCTATTCATAATGTATTCCATGTATCATTTCTCAAGAAATATATACCTAATGCTAATCATGTTATTGATTGGAATGTGATTCAGGTGGAGCAAGAAGGCACTTTCCAAGTGCATATGGTATGCATTATGGACCGGAAAATCAAACAGCTCCAGAATTTATCCATAGGGCTTGTAAAGGTCCAATGAACCTAGTACGGTCCTGAGGACACTACTTGGGAGCATGAGGATGCAATGCATGTAGAATACTCGCTTCTTTTTGAGGATTTTTGAAAATTTTGTTGTATATGTGTACATAATGCACTAAGGATAGTGCATAAATAAGGGGAGGGGATTATAACACCCCTAGTCTGTACCCAAATGTAAATGTAAAATGCAAATGTGCGAAAGCTGGTGAGTTGTTTGATATCATTTTTGTATGCACCTTTCATGGCATAGTGCACGCATGTACTGTGCACTAAAATGATGAAGTGTGCACATTCCAGGATACCGCGCACAACAACTTAAGTGCGTGTGATTTTGAGGCCAGGGAGCCTTTGTGCATATGTTGTGTTTTATAGGCTGGTGAGCCAGTCATTATAAGCTAGGAGGCTTATGTTTTGAATTAGACTAGAGAGCCTAGATGTTAAAGGCCAGTGTGCCTATTTTTGTATATGTCTTATCATTAATATAAAATACATCGTTGCGCATAGACCAACCACGATAAAAGAGTATGGGGGACTAAAATTCACTAGTTAGGGAAAGGGGGGGGGATAAAATTTAAGGAAAAGGGCTAAGCTAGGGAGATTAAGCCAAAAAGGAATATTATATTAATATTCCTTAAAGTATAAAGTATGGAAAATTATTTTATCCTAAGTTCTAAGGATGGGGACAAGTGGCCCAAAGTAGCTCCCAACATGACAAGTGTCAAGTTGGGGACATCCATACATACATTTTGGACTTAGTTCATTTTCCATCATTCAGTCATCCATTCAATCATTCCTGGATCATTCACTCACTCACTCAATTTTCCTCTGTATCTTTCTGTCGTTGTACCTGAACTATATCCGTACCCATACTTGTTTGTGTACCTGGTTAGCTTAGGAGATGGATTGAAGAAGCAGGCTTTCAATCCCATGGGATATTGAAGAGGTGGGTTGTTAGGCCTATGAGAAATTTCTCTCTAGGTGAGAGAATTGTTGGGAACAAATTTCCTAAAGGTGATAAACTACAACTATAGGGCTCTGAGACTTCCTGTCTGGCCTGTTGTTGAAGCCCTATAAGTGGGGAAGCCAAAGGACTATTGAGCAAAGAAGGGGCACATTTCCTGGGGTGGGACAAGCATGTGGAGAATGAGAGACTGTAGGTTGTTAGTTTGATTTGGCAGTTGTGACATAGTTGTTCCTATTGTCGATGATCCATTATCCTGGTTAGGAATCCCTTTACCCAGGTGGAGTTTAGTCCCAACTCGGGGGTGACCCACTGCTGAGAGTGATGAGCAATGTGGTCTAAAGCTAGGAGGTTTGTGGAAGGTATGCACACAGTTGGTGATATTCTTACCAATATAAGTGTTAATTGTGTGATAAATTACATACTGCATTATTATTTACGTGTTTATTTTTATGGATTTATCCTATGTATGGTTTATAACTTTCCTTATATTTATGGGTATTGCCTATATATACTGCATGTATATGTTTACTTTTATTTCAGTATGAATCCGTGCATTTACAGGATGTATTTGTCTGTTTATGTTTTATATATAAATTTCCACAAGAGTTCTGTGTGTATATGTTTTAATTGCATGCAGTTCGGAAAATCTATGTGGCATATCTCAGTTGGATGTTGGGTATGTTACAATATGTTGAGCAGAGAATAAAAGAGTTTTTTGGGGTAGCATGGCCCGACCTGGGTGGTTGAGGATGTTACAATCGTAACTTTTGCATACGACCTTTGTTTTATGCATGTGATAGCTCATTGGAAAGGTATTTTCGAGAAATACATATTACGTCGTCAAAATCTGACCTTCTACTATTTGACTATGGCAAGTCAAAAAAACATTGTTTAGGGCCCCAAAATGGCCTTGAAAATAAAAAAATATGTGTTGATATGAAAACATACAAAATAAGCCAATTTGATTAGGTGGGAGGCCACCAGTATCCACCTGAAAGACGTGTAGGGCTTCAGACATCCCCAGAAGTGTAGAACCCACAATTACAAAGAAGTATAGAAGAACGTGTTGAACTAAAAACTGTCAAGAGGAGCCAATTGGAATATGTGGGTGGCCACCAATATCCACTTGGATCAATCCTCCCCCATTAGGAAGCAATGGTCTCCATTGTGTTGAGTTCCCCCATCAGGTAAGGAAACTTTTGTTGAATTTGGCCTTGGGTGAGCCACTTGCCTTGGGGTAGTAGATACCCTTCCTTGACAACCCGATAAAGTTGGATCATCTGCTGGTGAGTGCCCTTGACCTATGTTTCAATTATCCAATCAGTGTATTCCTATTCCATGCAGTCAAGGTTGAGATTTGTTGGTGTCAATTGTTCTACGATCTCTAAGGTGTCCAATAATGGTGGAAAATATGGCCAAAGGAGGTCCACATTAAAAACTGGGTGCAAGCCAAGGAAGGGTGGAGTGTTGAGCTCAAAATCATTGCTACCCATAGCCTTGGTGATAGTGTAAGGCCCATAGAAAAGTGGGTGGAGCTTCTGATGGGACCCTGTAAGGTGCTCTTTCTCCAAATGTAACCAGACCTTGTCTCCCACGTGAAACTAGTGTGGTACCCTGTGTTGATCATGGTGTTGCTTGTACTTAGCCTTGGCTTTCTGCAAAAACTCATGGACCTATTGGTGGATGTGTTGAATCCTCTCAATGAATTCGGTGGCTTTGTCGGTCTCAGACTGAAAATGGGAAGATTTGTTCTGTGTGGTTGCAAGAGGTAGTGCAACATCAATGGGAACCAAGGGTTGGAATCTCAACCCCAACTGAAATGGGCTATGGTCGGTGGAGATATGGAGAGCCATATTGTAATTGTACTGAACATAGGGGAGACTCTCATCCCATGTACGTGGATGCTTAGAGTTGTACATGCGTAGGATGTGCACAATCATCTAATTGATGACCTATGTTTGGCCATTGGTTTGGGGGTGGAAAGCAGTGGATTTAGTAAGATTGGTGTCCAACAGTCACCAGATATTCAACCAAAATGTGTTGAGGAACCTATTGTCATGATCGGAGATGATGTTTTGTGATATCCCAAAATGAACCCACACTCGTTCGAAGAAGATCTTGGAAGTATCTGTCATGGTGATGTTCTTATTGCAAGCTATGAGGATGGATATCTTTGAAATCGATCAACTACCACAAATACACAATCATTGCCTTTCTTGGTGGACGTAAGGCCAGACATGTAATCCATCGATATGGCTTCCCAATTCTTCTTGGGAGTAATAATATGGGTGTGTAAGCCTTGATTCTTGATGGCTATCTTGGCAATGGCATAGGCAGTGCAAGATATGATATACTTGTTGATGTCTTGTCGAAGTTTTGGCAAATAATTTTTTTTTTATAGAATGACCACAGTTTTCTCCACGACAAAATCTCCTTCCATTCGACTGTAGTGAGCCTCCAAAATTAGCTTTTACCTCTTGCATGAAAGAACACATAGATGGCCCAAATGGCATAACAGTCTGTCCTGAATGTGAAAATCGATGAAATTCGCACATGTACCCAAGAGCTGATAGGTGGTGGTGAAGTCTGGATCTTGTTGATAAAGTTGGGGCCACTTAGATGCCTCATGTCTATAGGAATGGAGCATGGTGGCGAGTGCAGCCACGGGAGGTCGACTGAGGCAGTCATCGACACGATTTGTGCTCCCTGTTTTTTAGTTGATGTTGATATGGAACAATTGC
The DNA here is from genome assembly GCA_032191745.1 of Picea mariana. Classification (NCBI taxonomy): domain Eukaryota; kingdom Viridiplantae; phylum Streptophyta; class Pinopsida; order Pinales; family Pinaceae; genus Picea; species Picea mariana. Next base: position 5,613 of record JASDQU010681021.1, read on the forward strand.
AGGTAGGTGGACCACTTCTGATGGCGATCATTCTGCAACTTCCCCTGTGTCTGTATAAATTTTAGAGGCTTGTGATCAGTGTGGATGATTGTCTCCTTTCCCAGAAAGTAATGTTTCCATTGACGCTTGTACAATGGAATACATTTCCTTGTCATAGGTGGGGTATTTTCAGACAGTATCTGAGAGTGTCTCTCTACGGTATGCTACCGGATGACCATGGTGAGTGAGAACTACGCCTACAACATAGTCAGATGCATCAGTCTCAATCTTGAATGATTGTTGCAGATCGGGTAAGGAGAGCATTGGAGCTGAGCATAAGAGATGCTTTAGATCATCAAATGCTTTTTGTTGTTCCTTCCCCCATGCGAACGTTTCCCTACCTTCACCCTTGGTCACTTGGCTGAGGGCCCATGCAATATGGGAGAATCCTAACACGAACTGTCGGTAGAAGTTGGTCGATTCTAAGAAGCTCCGAAGCTCGATTAGTGTGGTCGACGTTGGCCAGTCATGAATGACTTGGATATTAGCTAGATCAACATCAACAATGTAGCCCAAGTATTGGACCCTGTTCATGCCAAAGGAGAAATTTTCCAAGTTGTCATGTAGCTTGTGCTACTGTAGAGTACTCAAAACCTACTGAATATGATGTATGTTCTCCTCCTAAGTTCTCTTGAAGATGAGGATGTCATCCAAATATACCACCACAAAAGAGTTGGTGAAGGGTCTCAATACATCATCCATCAACCTCATGAAAGTGTTTGGTGCATTGGTTAAGCCAAAGGGCATGCCCAACCATTCAAAAAGAACTTATTTAGATTTGAAAGTTGTCTTCCATACATCATTTGGTTTGATGGGAACCTGGTGGGAGCTAGACTTAAAGTCAATCTTGTTGAAGAACTTATCCCCCTTGATTTGCTCAAGAAGGTCATCAATTTTGGGAATTGGGTACCGATTCTTGACTGCGATTTTGTTTAATGCTCTATAATCAATGTAGAGCCGCTAGGTCCCGTCTTTCTTCTACACCAGTACTATCAGGCTTCCGCAAAGGGAGGAGATGGGTTTGATGTGCCCCTTTTGAAGTAGCTCTTGGATCTGATGCTTGATTTCTTCATTTACCATCAGTGAGCAATGATGGACTGGTCCATTAGGTAGAATTGCACCGAGGGTTAGATCAATTGGATTCTTGACATGGAAGTGCATCGGTACCCTAGTGGGTGAGGAGAAGATGTCTCTGTACTCTTCCACAAACCTATCCACTTGCTTCTGCTACAAAGAGAGGCTCAGTGTATAGGCCACATATGTGGCAGATACCTTCTTCTTACTGTGAGCATGGATCATAAATAAGATGAACTTCCCGGTCTGTGAAATGACCTTACTGCATTTCTTAGAAGAGATTAAAGAAATAGCGATAGATGGTGCTACCTATGGTATCCTATACAATTTTCTACCCAAAGTAATAATAACACTGTGGGGTCTAGAATTCAAGGGGAAAAATATCACACAATACCTCTTCTTTGAAAGGCTTGATGCTATAGGGAAGACGATATTGTTAGCTAACACAAAGATCTCTTCCTTGGCGAAGCTAGCCAATGGTGTAGGGTTGCGGGTGTGGCGTCATCGACAGGTCCAACCTCTTGATGACCTATGCTAAGATCAAGTTTTTTTTACTGTCTCTTTGGGAAATAAAATGAAGTGGATCCCCCTTTACCCACATCTGTGAGTGAAAGAGGCATTCCCCTTCCTCTGGTTTTTCTCGTTTTCTTTGCTATACTTTTGTGGTAGTGATAGTGGCACTGGGTTCAGCATTGATAATCTGCTTCTCTCATTCTGAATTTGATTCAGAGTCAGAATCAACCTCTGACTTGGAAGCTTTCAGCTCGACCTTGAGTGACTTCTTGGAGCGACATTCTTTTGTGTTATGCCAAGGGATTTTATGGTATTCACACCATTTTCCTGTGTCTTTCTTCGAGTTCTCATTACCCTTCTTGTGTTGCAACTTGGATTGGTTATCCTAAGAGTGGCCATATTTCCTTTGTCCCTTGTTGTGTGGGTTGGGGCCACCTTTTCACTTCTTCGGATGTGAGGAGTTTGCAGATACAAACTCTCACCTCTTTTGCTTAAATGTATGCTTGATATTGACAACATATCTATAATCTGTACCCAATGATGTGATGTCCAGAAAATCCATTTCTGTTTGAATGTATCTATGGAAACAACTGCGATATTTGAGCACCATATGTCGCTCAAAGTCTTTGATACCAAATTTGGTGTGCAGGGCATGGAAAATATTGGTGAACTCTGGTATTGTCTGGTCCCTTTCCTAACACATGGTGGTCCATCTAGTGTACTGGTCCTCATAGCTTCCAACAAGGTAGTATTGTTTTTTAATGTCATCTCGGAAGGAATCCCATGTGGGGGAGAGCGCAAATATCGCAGATTCCTCTATGGAACTTTGCTCAGAGTAAGTATCCCACTAGTCCTTAACATGGGGGATGACCTTGAGGAGTGTAAAAGTAATATTTTCCCTATCAAAAAAATTGTGGACCGAAAAATACCCTTCGAGCAGATTCAACCATTTATCTACAACATCCGCATCTATTAGTCCTTCAAATAATGGAATATCAAAATTTACCTGTACCTTGAAGGGGGTTGCATGGCCGCTTGATGAATATGCTTCTCCTATGGGCAATTGTCAAAGGATCTGTGCAAAGTTGTCCATCATTTCGTTCCTTTGTCACGCAATGGCTTCCTTGAGCAACATGTTAAAAGGATATCATGCTCCATCATCTTTATGTGTGTCCCCTGTGGTTCGTTGTCAGGATCAGCACGACCGATCTTGCAAAGGCTCGACCGGTTCGAGTCCCAACTTCTTGTACCCATATCTTGTTGGGGAAATGCACGAAGAAAAATAAATGAAGAAGACCGCTCTAATACCATTGATCCATATTTATGAGTAGAACGAACTGATTAACAGACTGAATATATTAAACAAATAGATACGGAGAACAACATAGATATCTAGTGAACAATATCTTCTATTGAATAAATGAAATAGGATGAAACTGTAAAACTGCAGAACTGAAAACAACTAGCTCGAATGGTGGTAGCTATCTCTAAGAAGAGATGTGGTTGATGCGTGCATCCGTCTGAGTAGAATGATTACAATGAGGCTCCAGAGGCCTTTTTAATATTACTCATGAATGCCAAAACCCTAAACATCCAAAAACCTAACCCTAGGAGATGAAACACCAAAATTTATGTGGGCCTCGATGGGTAAGTTAGTACCTCAATTTCCTTGGGTCGTAACTTTTGCATACGACCTTCGTTTTAGGCATGTGATAGCCCATTAGAAAGTTCTTTTCAAGACCTACACATTACTCCATCAAAATCTAACTCTATCTATAGTTTGATTGTGGCAAGCCAAAAAACCATTGTTTAGGGCCCCAAAATGGCCCTGGAAGTACATAAATATGTGTTGACATGAAAACATTGAAAATAATCCTATTGGATTAGGTGGGAGGCCGCTAGTATCCACCTGGAAGATGTGTAGGGATTCAGACAGCCCTGGAAGTGTAGAACTCACAATTACAAAGAAGTACAGAAGAACGTGCTTAACTAAAAATTGTCAATATGACCCAGATGGAATAGGTTTGTGGCCAACAATATCCACCTAGATCACAGTATCTCATAATTTTGTGGGTTTAGTATGGCTTTGGGAGACCTTTTCATGTTGTTTAGAATGATCTCCTTCGGTTGGTTATTCTTCCAATCATATGGAGTGTATGTTGATGCCTCTTGTATCAAATATGTATCTCAGTTTGTAATCCATGATGCCTAAGTCACAATATATGTCATGCTTTTTTTCAAGGTAAGTTTCAGCTTGAGTTGGCCATTCTGTAGATATCCTTGACTTTTCGAGTCAGCATTCCCTTTTCAATCAAGAACTTCTCAATTTCACAAGTATCTTTGTATCTCACTTGTGATAGTATAGAAGGTCTCCATGTTGATGGGTCTATTGTTATTGACTATGACTCATTGCTTTGAGAATATGACCTAGAGTTTCACCCTGGCCTATTTACATCATTGATATGTGACCTTGCACTCAATAGATGAAAAACCATCATTGGTTGTTGAATGAGCGAATTATCTTGTGTTCAATGTCAATAACCATTATCAAACATAGGGATTCATGTGGTACCTTGGTTTCCATTTGACTCCATTGGTGGATTCCTCATCTTTGTTAGTATTCTTCATCATTGGATATTATCAGAGAGTCTCTGTCGTGCATTATTCCATATGGTGCATGTTGAAGTCATACCTCAGTGTGGTTCTTACAATATTTTGTCTAAGTCTTTCCAAATATTTGGACTTATACTACTCCTCGTGTTGGATGATGGAGGATTAATTAATTCCTTCCTTCTAGCGGATCTATTCCTATCAACTTCAGTACATATTTCTTTAGGACAGGGATCCAGATTTATTTTTAGTACCTTAGGGCTTGCAGTCATCAGTGGAAAGTTCCCTTGCTATTGATAGTGGAAATACATCAATGTCCCTTGATCAATAGATTCTATCAGGTGTTTGACATCAACTCCTTTATTCACACTTGTTAGATTGTACTAGGTACCTTGACACCCATTATCATCATTCATGGGTTGTCTCACATTTGTTAACAATATACATCAATGACCGGTAATCAAATGGTGTCTCACTGTGTTTGACTTCAACACATTTATTCACATAGTGTAGACTTGTACCATGGCGGGTTGTTTTAAAGACTTTGGGTGAGGTATGAGCATCACATTTTTTGTGCTCTTACCCAACCTGTATTGATTGTACCACCCTAAATGACATTGATACTTGCAGAGAATCAATTTGTTCATTTCATTGGCTCTAGATATCCTTTGATTTGATTCTGAGACATAGCTCCACTTTGTATCCATTTGTGGCTATGATCCACTAAGTGTTTTTCTCGTGGCCATGATTTCTACTTATATATATATATATATATATATATATATATATATCACATGGATTCACTGTGTATAGTTTTTGTGGCCATGGACATCGGTTATGCTTTCATTAGTCATGGATCGACATTGTACTTGATTTGGCGAACATGCTTCTATCACTCCTGTGCATGGGTATGCCTAACTTGGGAAGAGAATATCTTACTTTATTTATGTTGTAGGTTTTGTTCTTGGATCAATTGTTTGAATACTTTATTTGGAATTACTTCAGTGCATCCTCGCTTCTCAGAGTTATAATGCATTTCAACCATCAATTACTCTTTTGACCTCACACATTAGGGGGCATCTATTATAACACAAATTTCCACCCGAGATTACATTTGTGAGATGACCTAGTCCATTCCTCTACTTTCAATCCTTAATCCCACTCTCCTTCAGAAAAATCATCTTAAAAACATTGTTTTTTTTGTTGTACACTATTCATCCATGTGAAACTCGCGTACATACGCTATTTTCTAGTGTGCAAATCGTGTACATCCCCAATTTTTTGAAAAATATAAATATTCCATACTTTTGGGTAGGGTTTAAGGATTTTCCCAGTCCTAAACCTCCAATTGCCCGTACATAATGGAATGCAACCATTTAAATCTCTTTATGATGGTATATAAGCACATAAGGGGGTGTAGATGAGAAGAGATTACCTTGGTGCAAGAACATTTTTTCGATTTGTAAGCTTCCTAATTCCTTGAATCTCTTAGTAGTATCCCTTGATCTAGAATTTTATTTTCTAGTATCTCTTCCTCTCTCCTATATGATTTTTGGGTGTGTTCCTATACCTTTTGGATCATGTGAGGAATTACTCCATTGCTGAGTTGATGCTTGAAAGGTTTAGTTGAAGAACTTGTGTGGTTGGTTTCAAGCCAGTGTCGTCAGTTATAATCATGTTGTAACTCACCTATTCATGTTGATTAATAAAATAATTCTCCAAGGATGATTTTAGGGGATAAATTTCTCTCATGGGCTAATTTTCCAAAGTTTTTCCCAAAAATCAATTCACCATTCTAAAAATTATTCACCCAAATTCTATATGATAAAATTATTTTACCTTAAAAACCGCCAAAATTTTATACAAACTATATAAAATCCTTAGAAATTTGAATATTTTTAGAAAAATATTGCCAAACATTTATAGTTGGTATATGAAGGATTAGTAACATTCGCCAAGGTTTCTACATTTTAAAATAAATTTACATCCTTAAAATCACCCCTAGAGTTCTCTTTCCCTCCAATCTATGTGCAATTATGTTTAATTAATTCTTATATGTTGAATTTGTTTTACATATCTAGAGTTACATATTGCATTTGTATTTTGATTTGATAACTACCTTGCTGTAGCATCTACTTGGGTTATCTTGCAAGCTCATAGAGACAAAGGTCTGGAGCAGGTCAAAGGTCGAGAGCAAGGATCTTCATCAAATGTTGGGATACAAGGTACAAGATTCTTGTTTATCTCTTATAAGTAATCATTTCTTTATTTATTTGTGTATTGGAGGGTAGGTTCATTCTTTTAAATACAATTATGATATGTTGTGACATAGACCCAAGATTATAGAGTAGAAAATCACGAAAACACAAGTAGGGGTTTCCAAAAAAACACAAAATCCTAATTTTCTTCTCTCATAAGAGCTACAAGAGAAAATGATACATTTTCACCTCTATGGTTTATCCTAAACCCTATTGTTCTTTTTCTCCTTAGGGTGAAATCCTAACCCTAGTATTTCCTTGAAATTCCTCCAAGAACCCTAGTGTTCAAGGCAAACAACGTAAATACACATGAAGAAAAGTACAAGAAGATAAGTTCACCTTAGCTCTCACATATCTAACAAAAGTATGTGATTATGAATATCTCCTCCCTTTGTTTACATGAGAGGTGATGGAGTCCTACGATATAAAGAAGACCCAGTCTACTTCAAGAAAATGCAACTCTATAGAATATGTGTCCACATGTGGAGCGCTCCAAATCTAGGCAACACATGTTAAGCTCCAAGGCATACACATCCAATGAGAAAGGCTCCAAGGCTTAACTCTCCTCAAGTAAGATCCAACATTCCTTCTCCAAAGTATTCCAAAGCTCCATCATACCTTTTAAGCCATGTCTACCTCTGGGTGCATCCAACATACATGATAACTCCTCAAGCCAAGAATCCTCAAGTCAGGTACAAGCCTCCATGAAAGAAACCAAGTGTCCCCGTGCCATATAAGGTTCAACATCCTCCTCCAAGGCAAGTCATCCTCCTAAGTTGTTAATCACCTTCCACATGCCAGATACATCAAGAAGTCATTAAGATTTATAGTTTTATAGTGCTCCAAGGAATAATGCCACACAAGAATCAAGGCAAGGCATAACAATAAATGAGAAATCCAACTCCAATGTGTATTCCCATCACATTACAACCAAGGTTAATCAACACACCATGTACCTCACATCACATGAATAACTCCCTAGCATGGTGTAAATACTTTAGGATTAACCTCCATAGCTAAAACTAAAATAAAATAGTACATAGAACACACCATTAACACATTGAATGCAAGACGTACCTTGAATAAACCATCAAGTTTAAAAATCCAACAAGAAATGAAGATTGTTTCTTACTCTTTATTTCCCAATTTTCCAATGAAAAATATAAAGAAAGATTTCCTCACAATGGAGCAAATAGATATTGCAGGCTCTGAAATGTCACTACAAGGTTCTCTTCTTCCTCTACTTTTCTCTAATATCTCACTCCTTTTCACTTCACATCTATGGGAAAAAAATCACTAAATTAAGAATTGAACCCCTTTCTTTCCTCATGCCTCAATTTTTAACATGTCTAATGGGTTTTATGGGTTAGGGTGTCCCCAACTATCAATTAGGGTTATGGATTGATCCCTTATAGACCATATGAGGCTAGCATGAAATGTTTGAGTTAATGTGTGGCTTTCACTTGATAATATTGTGGTCAAAGCATATATCAACTTTTAGAGGCCATAAATTTCTCATGCAAACTCATATTGAGGTGCCCGTTGTATTGTTGGAAATCTCTCGACACTTGGCGAAATTGACTACATCATATATTTCTTTTTTCATCCCCAAAAATTTCATCTTGGGACCCAAACACACATTTAAAAAAAAATGGCACTTCTTAATGGATTTTAGGATTGATCTTGACAATGACCCCTATAAGTTGATAACTCTAATTCTTCACCCCGAAAAAATATAAAAAGAACAAAAAATTACATAGTGACCTATTTTAGATTATAGGATCATACCTTCTCATTTTGGGAGCTTTTGGTCCCCAAAATATTTCACTTAAGGAGATAAGAAAAAATTATTCAACTTTCTCCTTGGATTACCACTTTTCCTTGCCTTTTTTCTAGAATTCACACTAACTCCTTCACATCACTCTATTCTTCTCCTGTAGAATCATATCTTATGTTAATGTATGTTGTATTTGTCTTCTATTCACCCTTGTTGGTTCTTCCTCAATGGGAGAAATACATACTTCGTACTTGAGCTAATTAGTCTCTTGGCATAATGGAAACTTACCAAAGAGAGCTTAGATTAACCCTTGTGGTGCATTTATGGTGAGGGAATTATAATCCTTGATCAAACAATATTGGTTAGCTCCTCTTATGAAGATAGGATCCCTCACATACATATAGGGATTCCTAACGCTATACCACACATTGTAGGGGTATTGCATCTACCATTACAATAATGAAATCTAAATTAATGAAAAATTTAAGCATAATTTTTTTAGTACATTAAACTCAACATTATTATTTACCCATCCTAAAGGATATGTATGAGGATGGCCATGTACCTCTAATCCAATCTTGTCAAATAAGTTCTCTGCTATGAGGTTGGATTGCAAACTAGTGTTAAATAAAGAATTTACTTTGGCTTTCTTGACTTGAATCTTGATATGGGAGAGTTACGCCATCTTCTCTTCATTGTTATGGAGGTTTCTTATGGTTATATCTATTGGCACCATGGTGCATATAATATTTTCTTTCATCTCCGAGTTATTATCCATTTCAATGCCTACATCCATTCCTAGAATATTTTGCTTCTTGTTTTTGCGCCTTACATTTATTAGGATGCAACTCATGATGTAGCTTCCAACATTGATCTTTGGTGTGGCCATCTCTATTGGAATAGTCACAATGGTTATTTGGATGCTTGGTCTTTTGAATAGTTCAAATAATATTCTTATCTTTCCCCTTCCACTTATTCCTTCCTCCTTTAAGAGAGTTCAACTGGTTAGTTTTCTTTTATTCATTTGGTCATCCTTTATTTGAGCTCATCTCAATGTATTTTACTTGTATCCATGCTTCATCAATGGTATTGGGCCTAAAGAGAATCACTTGCATCCTTATGTTTGTGGAGTCCACATATTCTAGTGACATATTCTAGTGACATACATATTCTAGTGACATATTCTTATTCGAATGGATTGGGATTATTGTATCAAGATGGAAGGTTCTGCTTCTCTCTTCACTTTTTCAACAATATCTTGTAAATTGACCAAATCTCTTTGTAACTTCTTCATATATTAGTCATTTTGTAACTCAAACTACTTCATTCTGCTAAAAAATGGATCCCACATTTTCGAGAACTATTTTATGCACTTTTCAACCTTTTTGTAACTTTGATGAGGAATCTTGTACTGCGATGGAAACTTGGTTTGCAACCCTTCATTTTTCTCTTCCAATCATTGAAAAAACTTTCCTCAACATTTCATTCTCTGATTGAATTTTTTGGTTTATCTCTTACAACTCTTGGAGTCTTTCTCGCTTCAAGGATTTTCCCATGGTTGTTATCTAAACTCTCCATAAGACAAAACAATAGTTTTGATATGAATACAATATATAAAAAACTGTGGATATTCCATAACGAAAATCATCAATATGGATCCAAATATGCTACTACAAATACAATGAGATTATACTACATTGCCTAGTGATTACTTATATTAATATTTACTATTAGTAGCATGCCACTTCATTTATGAAAAATAACTAAGAATAAACAAAAAAAAACAAAGTTCTTAATCCTAGCCAATGAATGGGAAGAGAATAAGAAAAAATCTAATTTCTTGGCTAAGCAATAGAAACTCCAAAACAAAATCAAAGGAAAAATGATGCACAACATTATAGCTATGCTCCAATAATTATAGGGACAACAATGAGTGTTTTTCCATCATTCATCACACTTCTATAAAACCGACATGGCCTTCCCATCAAGTGGAAATCATCCATGGGTATGATAACGTAAAAGACTTTAGCCTAATATTACCTTATGCGGAACACCACCTACATTGATATGTTACAAGAACTTCACATACACAGTGAAACCAAAACAACCGACATGGTTGGATGTTTTGTTGAACTATAACCAATTGCTCTACCATCTGAATTGTGACCATATTTTCATGATCAATGATAACATTACAATATTTAACTCTATATTTACGCTTTGATTTGGAAATATTCTTCCTCAACCATTAATCTTCCTGTATCACTTTTTGTTGATTTGCTAACACGATCATTTCTTTGTACATCATTTAGTTTTCACCTTGTATTGTTGTTGAAATTTTTTATCTATCATTCTATGATTCTCCCTCACTAACCAAGTTCTCCGTTCATTTTTTTTTTTCATTCTTTGGATGAAAACATTCAAATGATTTGTGTCTTATGACTCCATAAGTTTAACAATGATTTTGTTGCTAATAACCCCCATTTCCTCTTCCCAATCCTCTAAAAATTTTGTAGTGTTTACCTTTGCCTATATCTATCACATTTTTTTCTTTTGATCTTTCAATCCTCTCTTTGCACATATCTTCCACCTCCTTTGTATAATTGAAATCTTTGTCTCTACAATACCTTTTCAACAACCAAAATTCTTCCTATTGGTGTCGCACAATAATTTTTCCTCCACCTTTAGCACTAATTGATATGCTCCCTTTACCAAAAGCATCTTGTAATAACTAATATTACCCTAAATTGAAAATTTCAAACCAGATACATACCTTGACACACACTAGGCTCTATCCTCCTCATATCCAATTAGAATTGAGATCTTGTAAAAATCATATATTCTGACAAGTTTGTTCATTCACTTGGGGACTTTGCAATTACACAAACCTTAGTTAATTATCGAGAAAAAATAAATCTTGTAGCGATTTAACCATGTTTCTCCAACTCCATTTTTTTTCTTTTCCTTTAGAATTCACTTACATTGTACAAAATCCCACCAAATAGCAATGGGCCCTTTCAACTTGGTATTGATGAATTTCATCCTTTGATATTCTTCTGTCCTTTTAAATTCAAAATATCTTGCCTTTTCTCTAATCCAATTAATCAATTTTTCTTCCTTTAAGCTTCTACCATAATAGATAACTCCAATCTTCACTACTCTCTTCTTCTTCAAGAACGTTTTAAGTTAAAGTCATGTACAAAACATTAATAATTTATGATTCCTTTACTTATGTTTTTTTTCCATGTGCTTTTCATTTCTTCTTCATTCTATAAACAATATGCAATTCAATTCGTCCTGATGATGGGTAATGGGATTACCCAAAACATAGGAAATATTGCATAAATCAACACAATATTACTCCAAAAGCTATATGTATAACCTTGTAAGTTATCCTACGACATCTCTAATGTCCACTTCATCTTTTTCTTCTCATTTTGGGCCACTTTCTTTTTTTTCTTTGATATGTTGTTCATTTTCCAATTGTTCTATCCTTCTCCTTGGTACTTGCAACTCTTTGTTCATTATCATTCTATTGTGTTTTCTCACCATTTATTTTCGAAGAACTTCTCAAGCAATCAACAAACATTTGTTTTAACTTGAAATTTGGATTCAAATTAACCCTAAGACAAAATATGAGGAGCTTGAAGGAGAACCTTGGATAGAAGGTGACCAAGATCATACAACTCCAAAAGTTGAATTGAAGGAAATTCAAGGTGAGGTGTGGGCTAAAAGGATAAACTCCAAACAAAAAATACAAATTTTAAAAATCCAAGGAACAATCTATTGCTCTTTGATGTTGTAGATTTCTACTGTAAAGGAATCAACCAAGAGACCCTTCAAATGCAAAAACCAAATCTTATTGTGTAGAAAAAAAGAATCTCTCAATGGAGATAAAAACCTTGAAATGAACTAGGGAGTGGATGTATCGTATCCTAGACAAGCTATTGAGCCAAAAGAGGCATTTGCATCGAGATTCAAAGAGGCTTGATTGAAGTGTTTGATACCAATTAATATGTGTAGAAGGGAGACAACAACAACACTCACATAAAAAAGAAAATTTAATATGAGAATCGTCGTAATTGCACTCTTTGTACAAACTCTATATTATTAGACATATGAGAACAAAAAATTTAGGACATAAGTGAAGACTTTGGCATGAGTTGATGAAGAGCTAGGTAAGGTGGTATGTGGAGTGTTAGTTGGATTTACAAATTTGTTAGAATACATATTCCAAATACAATATGCCACTTTTAACTTAACTAAGTCTCTTCACAAGTTGATTGACAAATGTTGTGAACATTTCTACATTTTTCTCTCAAGGTTGATATACCTTTTATCTCCCTTACTTCTATAGAAATACATGTGATAAGTGGTTACATTGCAACTACTAGGTAATTCAATCAAATAATTTCTTGCATTTTAGTCAACAAAATAATATTATATGACTAACCAAAGTTGCCCCCAACCATGGCATTTATACCCATCTAATAGGTACATACCCTATAAACCACGAAGGGTTCATCCTTGGCATTTAAGAAACATGATTATAATTTCTAATTTGTCTACTTGCATTGTGTATATGTCTTTGACAATACTATTGTAGATGCTTATATTATTAACCAAAGTCCCCCCAACGATGGCATTTATACCCATCTAATAGATACATGCCCTAGCAACCTTGAATGGTTTATCCTTGGCATTTAAGAAACATTATTGAAATTTCTAATTTGTCTACTTGCATGGTGTATATGTCTTTGACAATACTATTGTATATGCTTATATTTCATTGCATAAATTGATATCCAAGTGATCGTAGGTAAATAATGTGCCATATAAGTTAAGATTGCTACCATGAAATAACAAGGTCATGGAGTGTTAAATCTTAATGAATGACCTTTTAATATCTTAATTTGTAAAATGTCAAAATGCCTTGTTATCGACAAAATAATGCCAAATGGTCATAAGACTTTGGAAAAATGATGCAACAAATAATTGCAATGATGAACTGTGATGGCCTATTAAATAAATATTCCATCATTAGTTACGCCATTGTTTGACTCCATGTTGCTTCCCATTGATATATTGATGATTGTTACACCATTAGTTTTGTCTCAAACTTGAAAACGTCTTCGTTCTTGAGAAATTCAAATATCATCTTGGATTTATTTCGTATGATTTATTTCAACCTCATAAAATAAGAGATACCCTTGAGCATATTTGTCGAACTTTGAATGAAGCAAAGTATCACCCTCCATTATCACCTTTATATTGTTGTATACTATGATATCTAGTTGTCATCCATTAGTTTTGAAGTTGAAACAATATCTTCTTATGATACAAATGATTTCTCTGTTGTCTGTTTGTACCATTGTTGATTCGGATTGGATCATTATATTATTTTTCATCTATCTTGGTGCTTTTAGAGTGGAAAAAATGGAAGAATAAACTTGTAGGGTCATTTTAGTGGCAGGTCCTAGTTTGGAAAATTAGGGTCTGAAGCCTTCTAGAGCCATTTTGAGGCATTAAACATTTTTTTGGGGGTTCTGGTGTCTGAAACTTGTGCCCACCCATTTAACGATGTTCTGCACTCTGAGACCTTTCCAACGGTGTAGAATGTGCATCAATCGGAGTTCATATTCAAGAGTTATTTCTGCTGCAAGTTGATCTATCATGTTGACCACCATGGTACAATAGGATGCCACGTCAACCCCCATTACTCATGCATATGGGGCTAGCCACATAAAGAATTTCAATAATATTCTAAAAGGTTCAAAACTCCACCACAATTAAGGTTTGAAAAATTCAAAAACCTACCCCTAGATGGCTATCAGACTATGTTAAATATCAGGCCACTAGGAGGAGAAGGGGTTCCATTCTATGTTATTGTATTTTGTTCCATAGTAGAGTAAAACAACTCGGAGTGAGAAATTAGAGACCATAATAGAGGGGGTTATTTTTTTGTAGCATTCTAACAAGTCACAAATCTTAGGTAACTCCATAGAGAGTGTCTTCTCCTTTATATTTTCATTATTTCCATACTAGAGAAAAGAGAGTAGAGAATCCTCATATTCTAGTTGTGTTTTCTCACGTAAGGGTTTCCCAAAGTAAATATTTGTGTTATCTTGTGGATGGTGTGTGATTGTACTTTATTTTTCTCTATTTTCCTTATTTTATCTATTTCATGCATAAGAAAAAAAATAGGAACTAAATATTCTGGAATCTAAAGGAATTTAACCTTCATAGTGTAGATTTCAGTTTTATTTATCATATCTTTTGTGATGAAATGTTCCAGTAGAATATCTACGATGGTTTACAGATCATACTGATATCAGAGTGATGTTTTTATTTTATGTATTTCTGGGAAGTTGCAAGATATAAGAATCAACTTAAAGAGAAGTCGTAGAAACCCTAACCATGGTGATGCAGCCCCCCTACTCTCCCATACGGTTGCACGACCTCCTAGTCTTGGATCTCTGATTCTAGAGTCAAGTGACTCTCTGAAACCTTAATGGTTTCCTTATGTGACTAAACACAGGCCCTTTCGGCTTCTTGTTGCAGGTTTTAATGGCACCTGCAACCCTCCCTTTCTCTCTCCTGCGAAAGATCAGAGTCTCGGGCGTTAGCTCCTTTTTTCTGATAAGCCCCCTCTTGATGTGACCTTGGCAATGACCATGTGATTGTGAGCATGGCTACAAGCGGTTTGAATTCAAACTACTTTTGGGCTCATAATCCTCCTCAAGCCTCTACGTGTCCTCCTGACGAAACCACGGTTCGGATTGCGGCCCGCCCTCGATATTTTAAACTCTGCACAACTCATGTTCTCGCAATGCTACGGGATCGTCGATCTCATGATCTTGACGATAATGTCTGAATCGACGGTTCAGATATGCACCTTTCAAATCTACGGACTAGATCTTCCCCTCCTTCAATCAACGGTTGCGATCCTTCACAACTTCGGGCTTCGAGGTTTTGAAATTTCAAACCCAAATTTCTTCCGTACTCAAATCGTTTGGAACTCATGATCTGATGACACTTGTCCTGCTCGATCAACGGTTCTGCTCCCACTTTGGATGTTTAACCTTTCAACTCAGATCAATGGTCCTGCGACCCTCTTCTCGATCGACGATCGAGATCTCCTTCAGGTCTCTGAAATTCTAAGATCTCAAATCTCAAACTTATTTTTCCCAATGGTTGTTACTCAGAGTCTATGATCCACAGACGTGTGTCCTCCTGATCTAACGATCGAGGATATCTTTGGGTCTTTACCTGGAGTCACAGATGTGCACCATGTCTCCTCCAAATCCAACAGCTATGAACCACTTCAGGACCTTACCCGAAGTTCACAGATTCATGCCACTTGTCCCTTAGATCTCACGGACCATATTTTACTTCGGGTCTTTGGGTCTTTTTACTTCAACAATCTCAGATCTCAAACTGAAAACTCACTTCAACTTTCCTAGAGCTCATGATATGTTGACAAGTGTCCACTTATAGATCGACGACTCTCAACTCTTAGGGCATCGGGTGTTTCAACACTTCGACCTTCGCCTTCCTCTAGATCCTTTGACCTGTCGATGCATGTCCTCCTGGATCTAGTGGTCCAGATTCGCTTCGGCCCTTTGGCTCTTCGCGCTTTGGAAATATCAAATTTCAAACTCGCCTCCTCCTGGACTCACAGTATCTAACGGATCAGATTTACTTGGGCAATCCGGCGCTTGGAGTTTGCCCCAAACAATATCACGATTCAAATCTGTTCCTGATGATCGGGTGACTGAGATTCTATTTCAGATCTCCGGCTCTTCGGGCTCTAGAAATCTCAGTTCTCAACTCTCATGAGTTTTCTCTCTCCCTTGTGTGCGAAGCACTAAGGCTCGTGCACTTCACTCTGATCAAACAATTGTTGATCCTTTGCACAGTTATCCAATGGCCACTATCGCTCCTCCTCCTGAGCTTCTGAGTTCTTTGTAACTTAGAAGATTTTCTAAGTGTTCAAAGGTTTCGAACCTTTTCTCCTCCTATGAGTCTGAATATCAGTTGTCTCTGACATTTTATGGAATGTGTTATCCCTTATGAGCTTCATCCTTAAAAGGATTTTGATTCCCCACACACACCTTACGTTCTCGGGATTTTGATAACTTGGATCAAATGATTTCTTGAAAAGAAGTTATTCTCTCCCACCTTGCATTACTTTGGTTTGGGTTCTTCGACACTTGGTCATTTCATGATGTTGTGCACTCCTTGCACCCGGTATAAGTTCCCTTTGTTATCTCTATGAACTTCTCTGAGTCACTCCGAGAATCAGTCGACGCACTCCTTGCGTTCGAGATGCACACCTTGCATACGAGTGTCAGAAGAGAAACAATTGAAACTCATCCAGTTTCATCACGAACTCATATAGTCAACCTCTCGAACAATCATATATGAACGAAAATGAAATTAAACAAACACACAGAATATCACAGTCATTCAATCAAACGTTAAATGAACATAGTCCAAGGATTTGGGACAATTTTGTTTGTTCTATTCATTCATGAAAAAAAATTACATAATGTTTCTTCTACTCTACTCTATTTATTGATTCCTCTGATCTCTTACAATACTCATACATTTTGATCTATTACAATGCAACAATAAACTATCTAAGGATCGGCTCCACGAGCTCTCTCATCCTGTCTGCAACCTATCCTATCAAACTCTTAGCAGTTACCTACTCTATCCTATTATAATAACTAACAGTTATTGCCAGATAAGGGTCAACACTTAATATTTGCAATCCCTTACAGTCCTTCACGACTTTACAAACAAGTTACATTTTTAAAATGTTGTTTACAAAATATCTCAACAACCCAATTTAATTCTAAGTTAATTTCTTATTTGAAATTATGTCATTTTTGAGATGTCTTTCCTTTGCCTCCACGCTTGCGTTTTGACTTTGAAGGGATGATCCTGCATCATACTCCTCTGGTTAAAAAATTTCATGGACTTCTGTCCATGAGCTCCTGTAATGTCTTTCCATTCCTCAAAATATCAGGTTTTGTAACCCAACTTGCATCTTCCATTGGATGATCTTTCCACTTCACTAAGTATTCGGGATATGTCTTTCTCCTGGTCTTGTTTCCATCTCGTTGTTCAATGATTTTCTCCATCTGAGGTTTTTTTGTTGTGGGAAATTGTTCTTCCCACTGAAATTCTTTCTGATCATCTAATTCTCCTGCCTCATATCTCTTGTAAGGATACAGGTCTGCAACATTGAATATCGGTGATATCTCAACATTGTCTGGCAACTCAATTTCATAAGTATTGGCTACGAATTTTCTGATAATCTCGCATGGTCCTATCTTCTTCATCTTCAATTTGTTATATGTTCCCCTTAGAAACATTTCTTTTCTCAAATGAGCTAAAAATTCATCTCCAACCTCGAATTGAACTTCTCTCCTCTTTTGATCAACTCTACTCTTGTATTTATGGTTGTTGTTTTGTAGTTGTTCTCTGACTCTATTATGGAGTTTCTGCGTTTCTGTTGCAAAATCCTCTGCTCCAGCACTTCTGAACTCATCTTGATTCAGATCTCTCAACTCTGTAATCCCTCTTGGTTGTATACCATACACAATTTCAAATGGACTTTTCCCTGTGCTCCTGTTCACTGAATTGTTGAATGCAAATTATGTCGGTGCTAGAATCTGATCCCATTGATGACCTTTCTCGGTGACTAAAATTCTTAACAAGTTTCCCAGACTCTTGTTTACTACTTCAGTCTGTCCATCTGTTTGACGGTGATATGTTGAACTAGAGAACAATTTTTTTCCCTAGCCTCTTCCATAGAGTCATCCAAAAGTGTTCTACAAATTTGGTGTCCCTGTATGAGACTATGCTTCTAGACAATCCATGTAGTCTTACCACTTCTCTGAAAAACAAATTATCTATGTGTGTATCATCGTTTTTCTTGTAGCACGGTATGAAACATTCCATTTTTGAAAATATGTCCACCACAACAAATATGGAATCGCTCCCTTTTTGAGTTCTAGGAAATCCCAAAACAAAATCCATATTGATTGCATCCCACGGTCTTTATGGAATTGGTAATGGCTGATAGAAACCAGTGTTATGCTGTCTTCCTTTTACATATTAACAAATTTTGCATTTGTTCACAAAATTTTTCATCTCTGCTCTCATGCTCGGCCAATAATATGAATTACTCAGTTGTTTAAATGTCTTATCGTGACCAAAATGTCCAACTAAACCTCTGTTGTGTTTCTATTTCAGTAGGTTATCTCTCATTGAGCATTTTGGTATGCATAATTGGCTGCCCTTGAACAATAATCCATCCTGGATCAAATATTCAGTCCATGAGTTTCTGTCTCCCAATAAATGATTCTTGCATGCCTCATAAGCTTCCTTAAAATCTGTGTCTTCTTTATACATCTCTTTGAGGTGTTGAAACCCTAAGGTCTCCACTTGGAATCACTGTACAATCAAACTCCTCCTGCTCAAAGCATATACAACTTTGTTAGAATTTCCAACAATGTGCTTGATAACAAAAGTAAAATTTTGCATAAATTCTACCCATTTTTGCATGTTTTTGATTCAACTTGTCTTGCCTAGTAATAAATTGCAAAGCTTGGTTATCATTGTACAAGACAAATTATTTGGGAATTAGATAGTGTCTCCACTTCTTCAAAGCTTGAATCACTGCATAAAATTCTTTGTCATATGTGGAATAATTATTCTTGGTGTCATTCAGTTTCTCACTGAAATAAGCAACTGGTCTATTATCTTGACTCAAGACTGCTCCAATAGCTAATCCACTTGCATCACATCTCACTTGAAACGCTTTTCCAAAATCCGGCAAGACTAGAATTGGTTGTTCTGTGATCTTCTCCTTCAACACTTTGAAACCTTTTTCAACTTCCTATGTCCAATTGAAGGACTTGTGTTTCTTCTTCAGAGTGTCCAGCATGGGTGCACATATACCACTGAAATTTCTGATAAACTTTCTATAAAAGCTTGCTAACCCATGAATTTTTTTTACCTCAAATATGCTTCTCGGTGATGGCCATTCTTTGATTGCTCTTACCTTTTCCAGATCTATCTTCAATTCATTTGAAGAGATCACAAAACCCAAATATATGATTTTGGTCTTCATAAAAGAACTCTTCTTCAGATTTATCAGCAATTTTTCTTGCTGCAACTTTTCCATCACTGATGTCAAATGTCTTAAGTGTTCTCCCTTTGTCTTACTGAATATTAATATGTCCTCCATATATACTGTGACAAATTTCCCTATGAAGTCTTTCAACACGTCATTCATCAATCTCATAAATGTGCTTGGTGCATTTGTCAACCCAAAAGGCATGACCTTCCATTCAAACAAGCCTTCATTTGTCTTGAGTGTTGTTTTCCATTCATCTCCCTCTCTCATTCTTATTTTATGATATCCACTCTTCAAGTCTATCTTGGAAAAATAACTTGCTCCACTCAAAAAATCCATCAAATCATACATCCTCGGTAAAGGAAATCTGTACCTAATGGTTATCTTGTTGATGGCTCGAGAATCTGTACACATTCGCCATCCACCATCCTTCTTTGGACTTAACACAATTATTACTACGCATGGTCTTAGGATTTCCCTGACTAAACCTTTATCAAACAACTCTTGGACTTAATTTTTGACTTCCTCATTCTCTCTAGGTGTCAACCTATAAGTTGCTTTGTTTAGTAAACTAACTCTTGGAATAAGGTCAATATGATGGCTTATACTCCTAATGGGTGGCAATGAGTGAGCTAACTCATCCACTACTATGTCAGCAAAGTTTTCTAATAGTTCCTGGATTTCTATAGGCAAATATTCCATAGAAGTACTTGTAAGGATAACTCTAGGCTTCCTCACTATTGCAAACTGCATTTCTTTTTCCTTCTTGACTTCTTTCAAGAGTTCCTTCCCACTCATGAGAAGTATACTTGAACTAGCTTCCCTCTTTTTCTCTTTGTCTTCTATTGGTAACAACATATGTTTCCTACCATTATTTTCTAGGGTATAAGTATTCTTTCTCCCATCATGAATAACTTTTTTGTCAAACTTCCATGGTCTCCCCAATAAAATATGATATACATCCATAGAAATTACATCACATAATATTTCATCCCTATAACCTCCTATTTTAAATTCAACTTGGCATTGTTGACTTACCATTACTTGATGTCCTTTCTGCAACCATGATACCTTGTATGGGTTTGGATGTGTAGTTGTCTTTAGCTCCAGTTTCTCCACCATCTATGTGGATACTAAATTGTCAGTGCTCCCATTGTCTATGATCACCTTACAAACTTTTTCTTTCGTCTTGTAAGCATTTCTGAATAGACTTGTTCATTGAATTGGTTCCTCCATCTCCTTCTCTGGTTTAACAAGAATATTCCTCATCATGAGGTTCTTTTTTCCTTCTGTTGCTTCTGCTTCCACATGCTTATGTGCTTCAGCAACGTGTGCTTCACCTCCTACTTCGTTCTTTCTCTCGGGACATTCCCAAGATTTGTGTCATTTCTTTCCACGGGTATAGCATCTAACTACGGCTCCTCCGGATCTTCCTGTTCCTCTTCCTCTGGAAAATGAACTTCTTCCACCATGTTTTCCTTCCTTAGAACTTCCACCTTTATCATGGTGACTATGTTGTTTGTCAGCTTCATGCTTCTGCTTCTGGAACTTCTCCCTGGTAGTTCCCTTACCTCTGCTTCGTTGGCTTTGTTTCCTGGCCAATTTTTATTCATCTTTCAAGGTTTCTTGATAAGCATCCTCGACTGTGATAACCAACATCATGATGATCTCCTCTTGGATTTCATATCTCAGCCCATTGATATATCTAGCTGTCTTTTCATCCTCATTTTCTTTTTGTCCAACCCTGATGTTCAGTCTATAAAATTTCTCAGTGTACAATTTCACTAATAATCTTTTTTGTCTCAGGTTTTTCAATCTCTTGAAAAGATTGATTTGATAGTCCTTTTGGATAAATTTTTCCTTCAACTTGGCTACCATCCTATCCCAGTTTATAATTTTTTGCTTACCATTTCTCCTGCATTCGGATTGCAGTTCATCCCACCATAGCGCTGCATGACCTTTCAGTCTTTTCATTGCATGCTTCACCATCTTATCCTCTTCGATATCTTCGTAATAGAAGTATTTGTCCATAGCACGTACCCAATCTAACAATTCTTCAACTTCTAAATTGCCTTCATACATTGGTACCTCTATCCTTGCTCTGGATCCTATTTTTGAAACAACTTTTATTAAGCGATCTTGTGGAGCATCCTCTGCTACATTTTCTTCGACCTCGTCTTCTTCACTCTCAGCTTCACTGATATATCCAATGTCTGGTGCTCTCCTCTGTGTTATTTCCATGATGTCCAGTCTCATTCAGAGTCACCTCATTTATTCTTCCATTTATGCATTCGCTCTATGCCTTCAGAGTGGCATGATTTCACTACATCACCTACAAACAGAAATCAAATTATTGATACCACAAATGATATCAATTTATCTCATTTTTCCTTTTGTCTGTTATCTACAAACACACTCAAAATCAGCTCTTATACCACTTGATGCATCCCCCCCTACTCTCCCGTAGGGCTGCGCAACCTTTCGGTCTTGGATCTTTGATTCTAGAGTCAAGTGACTCTTTGAAACATTAATGGTTTCCTTTTTTCACTAAACACAGGCCCTTTCAGCTTCTTGTTGCAGGTTTTAATGGCACCTGCAACCCTCCCTTTCGCTCTCCTACAAAACCTCAGAGTGTCAAGCGTTAGCTCCTTTTTTCTGATAAGCCCCCTCTTGATGTGACCTCAGCGATGACCACGTGATTACGGGCGCGGCTACAAGCGGTTTGAATTCAAACTACTTTTTGGCCCTCAATCCTCCTCAAGCCTCCATGTGTCCTCCTGATGAAACCATGGTTTGGATTGCAGCCAGCCCTTGATATTTTAAACTATGTGCAACACTTGTTCCCGCAATGCTACGGGATCATCAATCTCACAATCTTGATGATAATGTCTGAATCAATGGTTTAGATCTGCGCCTTTCGAATCTACGGACTAGATCTGCCCCTCCTTCAATCAATGGTTGTGATCTCCTTTGCAACTCCAGACTTCATGGTTTTGAAATCTCAAACCCAACTTTCTTTCGTACTCAAATATTTCGGAACTCACAATTTGCTAACACCTATCTTGCTCGATCAACGGTTCTGCTCCCACTTAGGATGTTTGACCTTTCAACTCAGATTAACAATCCTGCAACCCTCTTCTCGATTGACGGTTAAGATCTCCTTCGGGTCTCCGGACTTCTGAGATCTCAAATCTCAAACGTATTTTTCCCAATGGTTGTTACCTAGAGTTTGTGATCCACAGACGCATGTCATCCTGATCTAACGATCGAGGATCTCTTTGGGTCTTTACCCAGAGCTCACAGATGTGCACCACGTCTCCTCCAAATCCAATGGCTATGAACCACTTCGGGACCTTACTCGGAGTTCACGAATTCACACCATGTCTCCCTTATATCTCACGATCCAGATTTTACTCCGGGTCTTCAAGTCTTCACACTTTGGCAATCTCAGATCTCAAACTGAAAAATCACTTCAACTTTCCCAGAGCTCATGATCTGTTGACAAGTTTCCACTTATATATCAACAACTCTCATCTCTTTGGGCTTCGAGTGTTTCAACACTTCAACCTTCACCTTCCTCTAGATCCTCCAACCTGTCGACGTGTGTCCTCCTGGATCCAACGGTCCAGATTCGCTCAGGCCCTTCGGCTCTCTATGCTTCGAAAATCTCAAAGTTCAAACTTTCCTCCTCCCGGACTCACGGTATATGATGGCTTAGATTTACTTGGGCAATCCGATGCTTGGAGTTTTCCCCGAACAATCTAACAGTTCAGATCTGTTGCTGTTGATCAGGCGGCTGAGATTCTATTTCGGATCTCCGGCTCTTCAGGTTCCAAAAATATCAATTCTCAACTCTTGTGAGTTTTCTCTCTCCCCTGTGTGTGAAGTGCTAAGGCTCATGCACTTCACTATGATCGAACGGATGTTGATATTTTGCATAGTGATCCAACGGCCACTTTCGCTCCTCCTCCTGAACTTTTGAGTTCTCTGTGACTTGGAATATTTTCTAAGTGTTCAAAGGTTTCAAACCTTTTCTCTTCCTATGAGTCCAACTATCAACTTTCTTTGACAGTTTATGGAAAGTGCTATCCCTTATGAGCTTTGTCCTTAAAAGGATTTTGATTCCCCACAGACACCTTATGTTCTCAGGATTTCGATAACTCAGATCAAAGGATTTCTTGAAAAGAAATTATTCTCGCCCACCTGGCGTTACTCTGGTTCAGGTTATTTGACACTTGGTCATTTCACGACGTTGTGCACACCTTGCACCTGATATAAGTTCTCGTTGTTCTCTCTCTGAACTTCTCTGAGTCACTTTGAGACTCAGTCAACACACTCCTTGTGTTCAAGATGCACACCTGGCATACGAGTGTCAGAAGAGAAACAATTGAAACTCATCGAGTTTCATCACGAACTCATACAATCAACCTCTCGAAAAATCATATATGAACGAAAATGAAAATAACCAAACACACAGAATATCACAGTCATTCAATCACACGTTAAATGAACACAGTCCAAGGATTTGGGACAATTATGTCTATTCTATTCATTCATGAAAACAAATTACATAATGTTTCTTCTACTCTACTATGTTCTACTGATCCCTCTGATCTCTTAAAATACTCATACATTCTGATCTATTACAATGCAACAATAAACTATCTAAGGACCGGCTCCACGAGCTCTCTTGTCCTGTCTGCAACCTATCCTATCAAAATCTTAGCGGTTACCTACTCTGTCCTATTACAATAACTAACAGTTATTTCCAGATAAGATTCAACACTCAATATCTACAATCCCTTACAGTCCTTCATGACTTTACAAACAAGTTACATTTTTAAAATGTTGTTTACAAAATATCTCAACAACTCGATTTAATTCTGAGTTAATTTCTGATTTGAAATTTTGTCAATCTTGAGATTTTGTTCCTTTTTCTCCACACTTGTGTTTTGACTTTGAAGGTGATGCTCCTGCATCACATGGCAGACGATTATGTTCATAACGATCGATCCAATAGAACATATATTTGAGAGTTTAGAAGCACAAGTTACCAACATTAGTCCCAAATGAACCTCCTCATGGAGGCTCTATCAAGAAATTTCAAACCATTCGGAGATGATGGAGGCTCTAAATTAGAGATTATATCAGAGGGTAAATCAAGAGATTAGGAAGAATCAAGAAAGGAGTCATGGAAATAATATGAGAAAGAGCAGTCGAGTTCAAGTGTCATGAACCCTTCACATTCGCTATTCAAGATAGAAGAGAAAGTTGACATAAATTCATACCAAAGTGAAATCGATGCATTAAAAATGGATCATTGGCTGCAACAACTAGAAGTTTATTTTAGCATTCACCATATAGATGAAGAGAAGAAGATTTCATTTGCTATATTTAAGTTAGAGGGCCATGCTTTAACCTGGTGGGAAAGCCATACAGAAACACTTAGGATAGAGGGTGATCTGTCAGTAGCTACGTGGGAGGACTTCAAAACCCTCATCAAGTCCCAATTCTACCCTATTGGGACCAATGGATCTGGTGGCACTACTTCAGGAAGAGATAGGGGCATAGTGTAAAAGAGTACACCACTAAGTTCAAAAATGTGGCCATCATGTTGGGTATCTCTCCCAAGAATCTAGATGTACTCTTCAAATATCTGGGGGGTTTACACAATCATTTATGAAAGAAGGTGACGCTCTTCAAGCCAAGGACAATAGATGAGGTGTATGTATAGGAACAATGTCTGGAAAACATAGGCCAAAAGAAGGGCAACCAAGTGGTTCAAAGTAGAAAGAGCACCAGGAAGCTTCCAATGAGGGGAAGAAGAAGTGGAAAGGGGGAAAATATAAGAAGACAACAACTGCTACACACAAGTGCAAAGATATCAACATCAATTGCAATCATTTCAACATTAATGGCCACATTGAGGAAAAATGATGGAAACTGCATCCAGAGCTAAACCTGAAGAACCACAAGAAGGAAAAAATGAAAAAGAACCTTTTGGCCACAAATTCAAGCAATGAGGTTGAAAGTAGCTCAGTTTGGATGAAAATATTTTATGCACATGTGTTGAAGGAGGTGAATCTGAGTATCCTTCATCACCAAGAATAGAAGGAGATGACCAAGCTCTTCGACATGAAGATTCAGGTCAAGAAGACCAAGATAGATGCTTTGTTTGACTATGCTTCACAGACTAATCTCATAACAATGGATCCGGTCAACAATCTTGGATTGGAGGTTCACGATCATCCTAGCCCCTATCCATTGGGTTGGGTAAACAAGGATGAAAATATAAAGGTAACGAAACCATGTAAGATTCAATTTTCTATAAGTGTTGATTTTATTAATGAAGTGGAATTGGACATAGTGCCCCTTGATGTATGTGGACTATTGTTTGGAATCCCTTACATGTATATGAGGGATGAAATATTCATGCAGAGAGCCAACCAATATCGATTGATCAAGGATGGTAAGACCTACATCATCAACAAGCATTAAGGCAAGTCAAAGGTCTCATTGATAAGTGCCAACCAAGCCAAGAGGTTGATTAGTTCTAATAAGAAATATTTTTTTCTTTTCTTAAGAGAAAATCATTCTGATGATGAGTCAATAAGAGTGAAGGAATCCCTATAGGGGTGTACTAAAGAGTAGAAACATCATTTGGAAGAGTTTCTATAGAAATAAGTAAGAGTGTTTAAGGAGCCTAAAGGGCCACCACCCAATAGGGATGTGGAGCACAAATTATAGTTATCTCTGGACTCCCCATTTCTGAATATTGGGTTGTATAGACAATCTGTTCTAGAAGTGAATGAAGTGAAGAAGCAATTGCAACAGTTGTCAGAGCAAGGTGTGATTCGACCAAGTAGCTCACCTTGTGGGTCACCCATCATAATTGTTCCCAAGAAGGATGGGACTTGGAAATTGTGTATCGATTACAGGGAACTGAACAAGATTAAACTGAATAATCGATACCCTCTGCCAAGTAGTGATGATCTGTTGGAACAGTTGTAGCATGCCAAGTAATTCAATAATATATATTTGAAATCGAGATATCACCAGTTACGAGTCAAAGAAGAAGATACTTGGATCATTTCCTTCAAGACAAGGCAAGGTTTGTATGATTGGTTGGTTATACCATTCAGTTTATGCAACACACCGACTAGATTTATGAGACTAATGAATGATTTTTTATGCCCTTATCTAGATTCATTTGTTATTATCTATTTGGATGATATACTGGTTTATAGTGATGCATGGGAGGAGCACATCTCACATCTTATGTAGGTGTTAGATACTCTAAAGAAGCATCAGTTGTTGGCCAATCTCAAGAAATGTGCCTTATCTAGATTCATTTGTTATTGTCTATTTGGATGATATATTGGTTTATAGTGCTACCTCCAAGGAACACATCTCACATCTTATGTAGGTGTTAGAGACTCTAAAGAAGCACCATTTGTTGTCTAATATCAAGAAATGTGAGTTTTCTCATCAATATTTGGTGTATTTTGGGTATGTTGTTGATGGAAGGGAGATCAAGATAGATCCCACAAACATGGAGGTCATCATGAAATGGCCAGTTCCTACAAATTTCATTGAAGTTAGGAGTCTTGTTGGGGAAACACAATATTTTTGGAAGTTCATAGCTTCATTTTTAGTAGTAGTTTCACCACTCCATGATATAACATCCAATGGTAAGAGTTTCCAATGGGAGGAGAATCAACAGAAGGCCTTTGATGAGCTGAAAAGAAAGATTATTCAAGCACCAATGCTTGCACTACCAAACTTGAAAAATCCCTTTTAAGTGGAGAGAAATGCAAGTGGGTATGCCATGAGAGTAGTACTGATGAAAGGAGGAAGGCTTGTCTATTATCATTCTAAAGTATTTCATGGGAAATTTCTCAACTACCT
The DNA here is from genome assembly GCA_032191745.1 of Picea mariana. Taxonomy (NCBI): domain Eukaryota; kingdom Viridiplantae; phylum Streptophyta; class Pinopsida; order Pinales; family Pinaceae; genus Picea; species Picea mariana. Next base: position 32,944 of record JASDQU010681021.1, read on the forward strand.
TACCTATGACAAGGAGCTCTATGCCTTGGTACAAGATGTCAAAACGTGGAAGCACTATCTGATGGGAAATGAGATCATCATCCACATAGATCACCATCCACTAAAAGATTTGCAAGCCCAGAGTAAGCTACAACAAACCGAGAATTACAAGTGGATGGGGTTTTTACAACAATTTTATTTGGCCATAAAGTATAAGAAGGGTAGCACAAATAAGTTGGCAGACATGCTTTCATGACAACCCACATCCAATATTATAGCTTTGGAAACTTTTATACACATGGAACCTTTTACCCATGATTCATACAAAGAGGCATACATAGAAGATGAGGACTTCAAGAAGGAGTTTCAACAACTACAAGGCCAAATTCATATAGAAAAAGGTGACAACAAGGTTGAGTATCATTTCCAAAATGGTCTACTCTAAAGATCGACAAGTTTTGTGTTCCTAAAGGTGAATGATTGCAACTTATAAGAGAGGCTCACATCTCCAAGGTTGTAGGACATTTTGGTGTTGGAAATGTTGATGTTCACACCTCCAACGAATAAGAGAGGCTCACACCTCCAATATAACCTTTGTACTTAGAGTAGAATATTCCAAAATCAAGAGAACTATTAAATAGATGTGGAATTACTCTAGAAGAGAAGTCGACCCAAGGAGAATAATAATAAAGAAATAGAAGGCCCCGGAAAGAGAAGTCAACCTCACTTGGAAAATTCACTTGGACATGCTAGTATAAATAAGGAGGTGTCTTAGCTCATTTGGACACTCTCACTCACTCACTCAGCTCGTGCGAAAATCTTAGGAGCAGTAGTTGTAGATGCAGCAGAAGGAGGCACAATTCTGGAGAGAGTAGTGCAGCAGTTTTCGTGGAGTATTCTCAGTCTTTCTGGTATCTCTCTTGTGCGCTTCTCTTGGTAAAGGTATGCTTCTTTTATTAGAGGTACATTATTTTGGTATTGTGTTTCTCTTGCAGCAACGATATTTCTGGTTAGGGTTTATCTATTGGTTCTAGAGTGGTCTTGCTAGAATCATTCTATCTAAGAAAAGGTTATTATGATCAGGGGTGGCATGTGTAAGTACCTATGGTTGGGTGACATTGTATATGGTTAAACGAGCATATAAAAATTTTAACATGGTTTCAGAGCTAGTTTCCTTCATAATAGTCTAACCACTGGAAGGAAGATCAACAGTTTCCCTTTTTTTCAAGTTTGTTGAACACTAACAAATCCACCAAAAAGCTCACCTAAGAAGGGTGTATCTTTCCCCTAGATCAGATCTCCAAAATTCTAAAATTGAAAAATTAGGGTTTCCTCATAAAACCCTAGGTCAAGGCGTCTAGAATATAGATGGCTTCATTGAAGAAGAAGTTGAAGAGACAAAGGGATATTTTGTAGTGCTAGTTGCAATTCCAGTTACAGTGCCAGTTGTAGTGCATATTGCAGTGCTAGTTGAACTGCAAGTTGCAACGCCAGTTGCAGTGCCAGTTGCAACTCCTCTAGTCCAGTGAGGTTTTAGTATCTCATTGAGAAACTCACTGAAGGATGCTGAAATTATTCTTCCCCTAGATCAGCTCACTAGTCATTCTTCAACATTTCCATTTAGGGTTTCTGGTTTTGCAGCAACAACAAACCCTAACCCAAATTCGTTGGGCACTTTTAGTGAAGTGTTGGGCCAAATTCTTGGTTTTCCTAGTGTCCCCTAGCCTAGCACACCTTGTGGTGCCCTCAATTAGCAAAAATGTCAAGGTTGATTTTTTGAGTTAGACAGGTTGAAGTCAAACCTATGATCAAAGTTAAAGTTAGAAGTTGACTTTAGTCAAAGTATTAGATTGATTAAGGTTGAGATTTTAGATTTTATATGCATTAATTTCCCTAACTCAAATTTATTTCTATAAAGCATATTGTCTTAGTACAGGAGACAGGTTGGAGAGAATACTTGTCATCTTGAGTGAAGGAGACTCGGAACAAAAGAAACAACACTTATTCTTGGAAATAACACTCTAGGTTCCAAGTTTGATTGATTAAATTGATAAGTTTCCAATTTGAACATATCAAGTTTAATAATTGCTACATTACAAGTAAACACTATATTTATGACATCAATCTTTGAAAGATTCTATTACTACTAGGTACAATGAATACTTGGTAGCATGTGAGTACTATTGATATAAATGCTTATTGTACTTATTTGCAATATGAACTAACATCTCCTCTAGGAGACATTTCTTGTTTTGCTTCCAGGCAGGTCACCTTGGTAATGCTATGATGATTACCATGAAATTGTCTTTTATTCTTGTTACCATAGATATGTTCTTATGAAAATGATATTATATTGGAAATACTTTTTCTCTTGTTTCTTTTATCTCGGGAAGGTAATCTTACAAATTCCATGGAAGTTACCATGGAGATGTATGTGTTCTAGGAAAATTACCATGAAAGCAGGTCACCAGTGACAGCTCTAAGAGGGAGCTACAATGATAGTTGCAAAAGGAAACATATTAGATAGCCTCCAGTTTGAGACATGGAGCACACTAACCATAAGGAAGAGCATGTTCCCAAGCAGTGACAACAAAGCCAAAGGAATTTTGCACATCGTGCATTCAGATGTGTGTGGACCAATGACATCCACTTCACTTAGAATATAATAGATGAGAGTTCACATCAGATGACTTCAAAGCATTCTACAGAGAATTTGGGATTAAGAGGGAGCTCACTACTCCCTACAATCCTCATCAAATTGGGGTAGCAGAAAGAAAACCGAAGGCACATAGAGTCTACATCCCTAGTTACAGACAAATCTAGATTAGCAGAGATGTTACATTTGATGATGATGCAACCTTCAACATCATACAAATGAGATCCATGATGAAGAACCTAAATTTGTATATTCAGATGCAGGTAATGATGTTGTGTCAGATGAGCATGGTCTAGAGGACGATGACATGGTAGAACCACAAATACCTACAAAAATGAGTAGTAATAAATGAAGACCATCTTGGGCACATGAGATTATTCAGCATGCCAAGAAGTATGGTGCTCCAGATGGATCTTTCAGAGAAAGAAAGAAACCTTGACTATATTCCATTTATGTGGCATTGTAATGTGATATCATTGATGTTGATCCTACCTGTTATGAAGAGGCTGCAAAGAAAAAAGTATCGAAGGATGCCATGATTGAGGAATACTATCCCATCATTAAGAATGATGTTTGGGATGTGGTTCTGAGACCTAAAGAGAAATTAGTTGTGAGTTCCAAATGGATCTACAAGATGAAACATTTAGTAGATGGAAGTGTTGAGAAGTACAAGGCAATATTTATGGCTCGTGGGTTCTCCCATAAAGAAGGAATATATTATGAGGAGACATTTTCTCATGTGGCGAGATACACTTCGATTAGAGCTATACTTGATATAAATGTAGTAATGAAATGGAAGGTACACCAGATGGACGTGAAGAAAACTTTTATGAATGGTGTAGTAGAAGAGGAAGTGTACGTTGAGTAGCCACAAGGTTTTGAGACACATGAAAGGATATCACATGTGTGCATGTTAAAGAAATCCTTGTATGGATTGAAGCAAGCACCCGAGGCTTGGTACGTTAGAATTGATAGCTTTCTGATGAGCTTGGGTTTTACCAAGAGTAAAGAAAGATCCCAACCTTTACTACAAGCTTGAGGATAGTGTACCAATGATATTGTTGTTATATGTGGATGACTTGTTTCTAACAAGGAATGAGAAGCTCATCGGTGAGTGAAAGAGTAATATTGCATAAGAGTTCAAGATGAAAGACCCAGGTATGGTGCATTATTTCTTGGGCCTAGAGGTGTGGCAGAAACCAGATGAGATTTTCCTATGCCAAGGAAAATATGTGGTAGATATCCTGAAGAGATTCAAAATGTTGGATTGTAAATCCATGCCCACATCGATGGTGACAAACTTGAAGTTATTGAGTGATACTTCTTCAAAGACAGTGGATGTCACCATGTATAGGAAGATGATTGGTTCATTGATGTATTTGACAAATACTAGGAACGATATTTACTTTGTGGTGAACACTTTGAGTTAGTATATGGTTGAACCAAGATGTGTTCACTTGATTGCGACAAAGAACATATTAAGGTACCTGAAGGGTATGATATACTTTGGAATCCCATATGTTTCATATTGTAAGATAAGACTATAAGGCTATGCTGATTCAGATTGGGCTGGTAATGTCACAGATCGGAAGAGTAAATCAAGATGTTGCTTTAGTTTGGAGTCAGATATGATTTCGTGGCTTAGCAAGAAGCATACTAGTGTGGCACTCAGTATGTTTGAGACAAAATATATAACAACATGTTCAACTAGTAGCGAAGCTGTGTGGCTTCAAAAGTTGTTTGCAGGGTTGTTTGATATCGAGTTGGAGGTGACTTGTATTTTTTGTGACAACCAAAATTGTATAAAGTTGTTTGAGAACTATGTGTTTCATGACAAGTCCAAGCATGTTGAGATCAAGTACCATCGTATCTGAGATCTATTGCAAAAGGGATTTGTGAAGCTCTAGTATATTGGCACAGACGAGCAAATAGAAAATGTGTTGACCAAGCCTCTGTCAAAGGTAAAGTTTGAGTACTTTGGGGAAAATATTGGTGTGGTCTAGAAGGACTTCTCTCATGAGAGGGAGTGATGAGTCACATATGCGATTCTTGGGGTAGTAGCCTACAGAGTGTGGCAGCAACGGTTAGTCTTTCACATGCACATTACTATCTGTGGCACTAGTCAGCATGAACTTGAACAGGGTTAGCAGTATGTCGAGCCTTTTGTGCTGGAAGTTTCCCAGATTTTCAAGCTGGAGGGCCAACCATGAGTGTGGTTGGGTGACATTGTCTATGGTTAAATGAGCATATCAAAATTTTAACATGGTTTCAAAGTTAGTTTCCTTCACAACAACCTAACCACTGGAAGGAAGATCGTCAATTTCCCTTTTTGTCAAGTTCGTTGAACACTAAAAAATCCACCAAGAAGCTCACCTAAGAAGGGTGCATCTTTCCCTCAGATCAGATCTCCAAAATTTTGAAATTGAAAAATTAGGGTTTTCTCATAAAACCCTAGGTCAAGGCGTATGCCATCTAGAAAGCTTCATTGAAGAAGAAGTTGAAGAGACAAAGAGATATGTTGTAACACTAGTTGCAGTGCTAGTTGCAACGCCAGTTGCAGTGCCAATTGTAGTTCCTATTGCAGTGCCAGTTGCAGTGCCAGTTGCAGTTCCTCTCATCCAGTGAAGTTCTAGTAGCTCACTCAACAACTCATTGAAGGATGTTGAAAATATTCTTTCCCTAGATCAGCTCGCTAGTCATTCTTCTGACATTTCTAGCTAGGGTTTATGGTTTTGTAGCAACAACAAACCTTAACCCAAATTCATTGGGAACTTTTAGTGAAGTGTTGGTCCAAATTCTTGGTTGTCCTAGTGTGCCCTAGCCTAGCGCACCTTCTAGTGCCCCCAGTCAACAAAAATGTCAATGTTGATTTTTTGAGTTAGACAAGTTGGAGTCAAACATATGGTCAAAGTTACAGTTATAATTTGACTTTAGTCAAAGTACTAGATTGATTAAGGTTGAGATTTTAGATTTTATTTGCATTATTTTACCCAACTCAGATTTATGTCTATAAAGCATATTGTCTTAATACAGGGGACAATTTGGACATAATACTTGTCATCTTGAGTGAAGGAGACTCGGAAGAAAAAAAAAAACACTCATTCTTGGAGATAACACTCTAGGTTCCAGGTTTGATTGATTAAATTGATAACTTTTCAATTTGAACATATCAAGTTTAATAATTGCTACATTACAAGTAAACACTATAGTTCTGACATCAATCTTTGAAAGATTCTATTACTGCTAGGTACAATGAATACATGGTAGCATGTGAGTACTATTGATATAAATGCTTATTGTACTTATTTGCAATATGAAATAACATCTCCTCTAGGAGACATTTCTTTTTTTTCTTCTAGGAAGGTCACCTTGGTAATGCTATGATGATTACCATGAAATTGTATTTTATTCTTGTTACCATAGGTATGTTCTTATGAAAATGATATTATATTAAAAATATGTTTTCTCTTGTTTCTCTTGTCTTGGGAAGGTAATATTACAAATTCCATGGAGGTTACCATGGATATGTACTTGTTCCAGGAAGGTTACCACGAAAGCAGGTCACCAGTGACAGCTCTGAGAGGGAGCTACATTGATAGTTGCAAAAGGAAACATTTTAGATAGCCTCCAGTTTGAGACATGGAGCGGACTGGCCATACAGAAGAGCCTGTTCCAAAGCAATGACAACAAAGAAAAAGGAATTTTGGACATCGTGCATTCAAATGTGTGTGGACCAATGAAATCCACTTCACTTAGTGGATAATAGAGGAAAGTTCACATCAGATGAATTCAAAGCATTCTGCAGAGAAGTTGGGATTAAGAGGGAGCTCACTACTCCCTTCAATCCTCAGCAGAATGGGGTAGCAGAAAGAAAACTAAATGATAATGGAAGCAGTAAAGGCTATGAATCATGATCAAGATTTACCTATGCATCTATGGGAAGAAGCAGCCTAGACCGATGTATATGTGCAAAACAAAAGTCCTCACCATGTACTTGGGAACAAAACACCAAAAGAAATGTTTTCAAGAGAAAATCCAAAGGTCAGCCTCTTGAGGATATTTCATTGTCCAGTGTATGTGCATGTTCCCAAAGATATGAGATCACAGTTGGACCTTTCAAGAAATAAGGTTATACTTGTTGGATATAGTCAGATATCAAAGGAACGTAGAGTCTACATCCCTGGTTACAGACATATCGATATTAGCAGAGATGTTACATTCGATGAGGATGCATCCTTCAGCATCATACAAATGAGATCCATGATGAAGAGCCTGAAGTTGTAGATTCATATGCAGGTAATGATTTTTTTCCAGATGATCATGGTCCAGAGGACCATGACATGACAGAACCACAAAGACCTACAAAAATGAGTACGAAGAAAAGAAGAACAACTTGGGCTAGTGAGATTATTCAGGATGCCGAGAAGTATGGTGCTCCAAATGGATCTTTAAGAGAAAGAAAGAAACCTCGACTATATTCCAGTTATGTGGCATTGTTATGTGATATCATTGATGTTGATCCTACCTGTTATGAAGAGGCTGCAGAGAAGAAAGTATGGAAGGATTCCGTGATTGAGGAATACCAGTCCATCATTAAGAATGATGTTTGGGATGTGTTTCTAAAACCGAAAGAGAAATCAGTTGTGAGTTCCAAATGGATCTACAAGATGAAACATTCAACAGATGGAAATATTGACAAGTACAAGGAAAGATTTGTGGCTCATGTGTTCTCCCATAAAAAAGGAATATATTTTGATGAGACAATTGCTCCGGTGGCAAGATACACTTCGATTAGAGATATACTTGTGATAGTTGCAGTAATGAAATGGAAGGTACACCACATGGATGTGAAGACAACTTTTATGAATGGTGTAGTAGAAGAGGAAGTGTACATGGATAAGCCACAAGGTTTTGAGACACATGATAGGAAATCACATGTGTGCAGGTTAAATAAGGCCTTGTATGGATTGAAGCAAGCACCCAGTGCTTTGTACGGTAGAATTGACAGCTTTCTGATGAGCTTGGGTTTTACCAAGAGTAAAGAAAGATCCCAACATTTACTACAAGGTTGAGGATAGTGGACCAGTGATATTGTTGTTATATTTGGATGACATGTTTCTAACAGGGAATGAGAAGCTCATCAGTGAATGCAAGAGTAAGCTTGCATAATAGTTTGAGATGAAAGACCTAGGTATGGTGCATTATTTCTTGGGTCTAGAGGTGTGGTAGAAACCGGATGAGATTTCCCTATGCCAAGGAAAATATGTGGGAGAGATCCTGAAAAGATTATAAATCTTGGATTGTAAATCCATGCCCACACCGATGGTGAAGAACTTAAAGTTATTGAGTGATACTTCTTCAGAGAAAGTGGATGTCACCATGTATAGGAAGATGATTGGTCATTGATGTATTTGAGGAACACTAGGACATATATATGCTTTGCGATGAACACTTTGAGTCAGTATATGGTTGAACCAAGATGTGTTCACTTGATTGTGATAAATCATATATTAAGGTACCTGAAGAGTACGATAGAATTTGGGCTCCGATATGTTTCAAAACGTAAGATAAGACTACAAGGCTATGATGATTTAGATTGGGCTAGTAATTTCACAGATTGGAAGAGTACATCAAGATGTTTCTTCAATTTGGGGTTAGCTATGATTTTGTGTCTTAGGAGGAAGTAGACTAGTGTGGCACTCAGTATGGTCGTGAAAAAATATATAGCTGCATGTTCAACTAGTAGTGAAGTTGTGTGGCTTCAGAAGTTGCTTGCAGGGTTGTTTCATATAGAGTTGGAGGTGACTTGTATTTTTTGTGACAACCAAAATTGTATAAAGTTGTTTCAAAACCTGGTGTTTCATGACAAGTCCAAGCATGTCGAGATCAAGTACCATTGTATCTAAGATTTGCTGCAAAAGGGAGTTGTGAAGCTCCAGTATATTGGCATAGACAAGCAGATAGAAAATGTGTTGACCAAGCCTCTGTCAAAGGTAAAGTTTGAGTACTTCGGGGACAAGCTTCATGTGGTCTAGAAGGACTTCCCTCGTGAGAGGGAGTGATGAGTCACATATGTGATTCTTGGGGAAGTAGCCTATAGAGTGTGGTAGAAACGGGTAGTCACTCACGAGCACATCACTGACTTTGGCACTAATAAACATGAACTCGCATAGGGTTAGCAGTATGTCAAGCCTTTGGGGTTTGAATTTTCCCAACTTTTCAAGATGGAGGGCCAACCATGAGTTTCAATGGAGGTGTTTCCTAGACCTGGGCTATATGGGTAGTGTATGCACACTATCACCTAATCCTTATGATTATATGTCTGGTCATTGTGGATTGGATGTGTTAGCACTCTGTAAATTTTGTACGGCTGATAAAAAAAATGACAAAGGTAATTGTTTCAACCTAATTTAGAGCTGGGCAATATCCTGCTCAACTCTCTCGTGTCACTTGATATTTCCTTGGGAATCAGTGGCTAGGTTTGTTTTGTTTTGGGGGTTTTTATAAAGTTTGTTGGCAAAGAAGGGGAAGGACTCTTAGGGCTATGGAGTCGAAATTTTGAAAGTGAAGGAAAACAATGACTGGAAGGTATAACTCTCCAGAGGATAAAGGCTAAATGAGGCAATGAATCTAAGTTGTTAATTGAGTTTAAGAAGAGTGTAAGAAGAAAGAGAAAACAAATAATTGCGTTCGATCATTACTGAAATGAATTCTGAATTAGTTAAGAGGAAATTCACACAGTTTGGATTGCTTAAGCTGAGAGCATCACAAGATGAATTATGAGCTTTTAACTATCCAATTTAAACAAAAGACAGTGCAAATGGAAATAAATAACAAAGGAAATACATATGATGAGATAAGACAAAACTCATATCATCACCATTAGAATATTTTCATAGAGACTTCAAAAGCTTCTGCATATGTATTCAATTCAGCTCCAGAAAATTACAATGTAATTCAAAACAACTAAGGTGCCCTTGCACTTCTGCCAACATTAATTCATTTGGAACCTCTAACACTTATACAATTTGAGTTCCTTCAGTGTGCGACCGATTACAATAATTGAAATGAAACTTTTCATCTTCTTCCCCAAAATAGAAACAGTTACGAATAGAACATGACACATTTTAACTGATCTCTTGTTTTTCGGGAGAAACAATAGGCTTCAAAATGCCACCTGTAATTATCAAACCATAACAGCTATGTAAAATATGAGAATGGTTTTTGTAGATAATCTCGTTCTGAAGAAAATCTTCTCTCAATTTATTTAAATTCATCTCCAGCTGGCTGGAATATGTGTCACAAAAACATGTCTCGAACATAAAATTATAACAGAAAAATATGGCTCCAAGATTCCCTCGAATCTCCCAATCCATGACACCTATGTAAAAAATGAACAAGGTTAATGTTCTAGGGTCCGTACTTGACAATAACCTCCTTTGGATTTTGAAAACTCATTCTGGTTCATCCGGAAATCGTCCTGTAAGTATCAATTTCTTGGGAAACTGACTGCCACATCCTCTTTGAAATGTCACTTGTGCTTTTTCCAAATCTAATTTTATTTATCCATATTTTCCTTAAATATTTGGGAATAATATATTTGAATAAAAATAATTCCCAAATAATTTTTATCGTTTAAAATTAAATTTCCATAATTTAATTTATGCCCATGGTTTTGAAAAACCATTTATTGCTTCCAGTGGTTTTGAAAACCATGTCTTGTTTTGCCCAATTTACAATTTCATTGTAAAAAACATTTACTGATATCATTTCACTATGAAAAACATTTATTGTGTCATGTTTTTTCCAATTTACTGTTTCACTGTGAAAACCATTTATTGGTTTCTTTCCCATGGTTTTGAAAACCATGTCTTGTTTACCATCTTTGGTAAAATACTTTTGATCTTCTTCTTTTACTTCTGTAAAACCTTTGGATATAAATGTTTCCAAGTCTTCCTTTCACGTGCATCTTCCCATTTAATTATTTTCCTTGGAACTAAACATTAATCTCTTTAATTTGTAAAATTTAAATTTTACCTCTGTAAAACCTTTTCACCGTGAGGAAGAATCTCATTTATTCGAAATTCCATAATTAGTATTGAAATGCACTCCTAGAAAAATGTCATCACCATGTAAAGACACGTCTCTCCAACAAAAACAACTAGTTTACATATCGGCCCGCCTTCTCATAATTAACCTCTGCGCTAATTCTTTGCTCGATATGTATGTGCGCCCTCCATCCATCCTTTGAATTTTCCACATTATAAATTGAGATTCATGCCGGTGATTTGATGTGATGCAATAAATTAAATATTGGATCAAATATTAATATAAATATTTTAATATAAAAATATTTATATTAATAATAATAAACATTTTTTCCAATTTCTAAGGACTTTGGGCATATGAGGCCTAACACATGACTTTGTGGATAGGATAAGGGTGCTTAATAAAAGGAATATTTTTTATTTTCAACGGGAATATGATAATAAGGGTAAAAATGAATGAAGTGATGGAACTAAGGGATTTAAATAAGCATTAAGGCTAGGTATAGGTTTGGGATATTTGTCAAATTTTTTACTCATGGAGGACATGACTATTTTGGATGATCAGTAGAGTGAAGGATTTAGGTGATGGGAGCTGGTGAAAAAGTTTTAAAATTTGAGTGGAAAGATAACACAAGGACAAGATGCTTTGGGAAAAAATAATGCAAATTAGCAGGTGATAACATGGGCTCCAACTAGGGATGTTATTCTCCCTGTGAGGTAGCAAAGAACTCATAGACCCGGTGCATGATCCATTGGGCTACTCCCAAAGCATGTGTGTGTACCCTGCTCTGACCTGTCACCAGTATCTGCTGAAAACCAAACTCGACACACTGCTCTCAACTGGATACTAAACACTGAATACACAACTAAAATCTGACTTACACACTACTGGAAATCCAAACTGAAAAATGTTTGACCAACAAGCTTATTCGCACACTCCTACCTACCCTAAAAATGTTGAAATGAATACTCAATCAAGAGATGCTAAAGTTCCAATGCATACAATCAATCGATTGGCTTCCCCACTATAGCTTGCTTTCAGCTCCTCCAGATAGAAAAAAGAACGCAGCAAATGATAACTCAAACTGCGAACCCCATTTTCTCCCTGCATTCTTGAACAACAGGTACTCTGTATTCTCTGGTGATTTCAGCTTACTGGAAAAAGGGTCTTCGAAAACATGTAAAACTATCCCTTTTTTAAAATTAGTCCAAAGATGATGTAGGAGCATCCCTCATGACAAGCAAAACCAACGTGGAAGCAGAAGACAGCTGGAAGACGTCCAGCTCAAGTCTTGAACTTTTTAATTTTCTCTTGAAGTTGATGCGCTGAATATAAATGAGATCATTTAATATGGCGCCTTGGTAAAAATGTAATCAGACCTCGAGCCATACGCTCTCGTCTGAGATAGACAGAGGCATTTATAGTAGTAGTTGCAGGTAGATAGAATTGAATTCTTAGATTAGACAGTTTTTAGAGTGCAGGAGGGAAACTGGATATAGACACCCTCATTTGTATCATTGTAAGAAGAAGCGACAAGAGTTAGAAGAATCTAGAGCATAGGAGAATAGTGGAGAGCTGTAGAAGAACAACCATGTATAGATCTTGAATTAATAGAAGAAGTTGATTCAGATTCATGGTTGTTGTGTTATTCTCTGTGTATGTGTGTTGAATGCTCTAATGCTTCTTCCTGTTAGGCATTGTTGTTATACTGTGTGTATTATTTCATGCGTTAAGATAGAAGTCTGAGAGAAGGTGAAGTGAGTTACGATTGTTTCTCCTTTTGAGCAAGGATTCCTGCAAGGAGTGCGTTGAAAGAAGGCTCGGGGAGTTAAACTCTTGTTCTCAAAGCTCTCAGAAGTGAAAGCGAGTTGCTAAAGACGTGCAAGGAGTGCGCAGGCTAAGTAAAGTCTCATTTGCAAATCTGAGCAAAGGAGACCTAAGACTGCTGCTGCAGAAGTGCACAGAGTCGGAAGGATTCAACACTTGGGAAGTTGTTGCGTGCCAAGCGCAAGGAGTGCGCGCAAGTTCCTCTGAAGAATCAGAGTGGGAAAGCTCAGGAGGTATAGCACCTTCATGATATCATTATCAAAGACTGCACAGGAGGTTTTTTCCGTGCCAAGAAGTCCTTAAGAAAGGAGAAGAGAAATCGACAGTCAGGATTTGCAGAGGAAAACATCGAAACCCCATCAGCCGTCAGATCTCGGGAAGTTGCACATGGTTTAGGTCACAGCGAACAGAGGAGGAACCCGGAGGAGTCATCAGGATATCAAGTTCATCGAGATTTCTTTGAACGAGAGAATCGAGACCTCATAAGTCCCGAAATCCCAAGAAGAGATCCTAGCTGTTGATCTCGGTAGGACACGTGTCAAGGAGCCAGGAAGTTATCGGGAGTCTGGAGGCATCGGGGTTTTGCTGAGGCAGAGAATCGAGACCTTGTGGTTCTCGAAACCCCGACAGAGAACCTCAGTCGTGGATCTTGGCAGGGACGCGTGGCGAGAGATCCCGGATAGTTCGGAGTTCGGGATATCGGGGTTCCCGGAGTTCTGAAACTCTTGCATAATGAAATCGCGATCCGCGATTTCCTGATACAATCGGAGCCATTCGATTTGAGGGACGCGTGTCCAAGGATCCGAGGGAGTTGGAGTTCAACATTCCGGGGTTTCCGCATACAACGGACTTGTTGCATTAGAAATCACGATTCTGCGATACCCGATAGAGTGGGAGGAGCGGTGACACGGAGGAGAGAGTCCACACGTGCCATCGGGGTTCAGCATTTCGAGATTCTTGGTGATGAGAAAATCACGACAGGAGAAGTCGCGAAATCCTGAAACGCAACGGTCCCACAGTCATAGTGTTCCAGTGGAGGACAGATGTCATCCGT